>LKNJ01000998.1:0-114113 GCA_002120245.1 Maccullochella peelii
GTTAAAATCCTTTTATTTGCAATAATAACTAACTCACTGCTTGTACCATGAAATGATTCAAATGAATAAATCACCAATTAATCGCCACTGAAATGCAAATAAATGTCTCCTCGAGTTGTATTGAACACGGGTATAAACAAACATGGAGAGACCTTTATTGAATTTCTAAAAAATCTTCTAAACGCTGTGTTCTTAACGTGAGTTAAATCCAGAATGTGATAACTTTACTTGTATTTCTATAAAGGGGTAAAGCTGTTATAGACTACATTGTAACAATGGCATGTTGACCTAAAAACATGCGTTGAATTTAAAGTTTGCATACCCTCTGATCTTGGAAAGGGTAGACCTGAAGGTATTGATCTGATTGATGGTGGTAGTGAACTTCCTGACTACTCAGTGCTGTGTCCACGATTCCAAAACAGGAGAATTCTTTAATAACAATAACACTGTAGACTCTCAGTAGCTAGTAAAAATACAAAATTTTTCTTTTACATTTTCCTGTTAATTTTCTTTCTTCTGACATGTGCCATATGGCTCTCCCTGAGGTCATAGATCAATTGGAAAATGGCCAGAAAACACAGGATAATGTGGATCATTGTTATGATCGTCTTTGTGACCTTCTGTATAAGGAAATGGACAAATACTGTGCAGTAAAAAGGATGTTGAAGGGCTGAAGAAGAATTACAGAACAAAGCGACCACACTGGAATAACAAATTAAATTAGTTATGGCTTAACTTGCCCTCAGCAGAGAAAATGTGTCTTAAGTGTAAGGACCAGAGTAAGAGAAGTAATCTAGAAAAATCAATTTAAACACTATCAGTTTAATTTTGATATAAAGGCTTTTTCAAGAGACATTTTAGGACTCTCCAGTTAGAACAATTACAAATCAGTAATCCACAGCAATTATGGAGGGAACTACATAAACTGGGTCCAAAAAAAAAGAGCAAGATGATTCCAGTCAAACAGGCTGATCTAGGAATATTGATTGACAAAATGAACATTAGTATTTTGTTATTATGCTGATGACATTGTGTTGGTTGCAGACAGATTCATTTACAAAAGATGTTGAATATTATGAGTTTATGGTATAGTAAATGAGTTAACAGTAAAAAACACAGATTCACATTTTCGAAAGCAAAGCAGCAGAGCAACCATATATTTCAGTTTGGGTCTGTGATGGCCGTGGCCACAGCCACTCAATGACTCTTTCAAATACTACCTCCTGGGACGAGAATTTACACTGGAGACAGACCACAAGGCTCTCCAGTGGCTGGAGAGAATGAAGAACACAAATGGAAGGATCACCCGATGGTACCTGGCAATGCAGCCTTTCTGTTTCACCATCCATCACATTCCAGGAAAGGACAACTGCACGGCAGATTACCTCTCTCGCTGTCCCAGCGAGAGCTCTGAAGGGGGGGAGTGTGTGATGGCCGTGGCCACAGCCACACAATTAACGATTAAGAATTACCTGGCTGCTGTGTTTCCTGCCTGGTCCAACAAAAGATGGGTCTGAGGGTGGAGCCTGATTTTATGCAGAGGCCCAACCCAAGGACTATACCACAAGCTCTGAAAGCCTGGGGGGGGGTCAGGGTATCTTTGTGTTGAGTTTGGGTATGGTTTATGTTGGTTTTCCCCTCCATTTATTTATTGGTATGATCAGTTGGTATATAGGTTCCCTCAGGTCTCATTCAGGGAGGTCTATTAGCTGAGTTAACGTTGCATTTTGGTTAGTTGTAGTTTTCAGTAGAGTTATGTTTTGTTGACCTCTTTTAAGGGCCCTATAACTCTTAATTTAGTGGTTTTCAGCTATTTGTTTGTGGAGTTTTTTTCCCCGTTTTTTTACTTTAAACCTGTGTTACCTTGTGCCTTGACTGCTTGGTTCATGACAGGGTCAATGCCTTTAAAGTACACCAGTTCTTATAAATGTCTTGGATTTGTTTTTAATGAAAATATGAGTTTTACAGAGAAGGAAGAAAAGCATTGTCAGAGTCAGCAGGAAGGGTCTGTGATGAATAAAATGAAACTGTGTCCCGACCTTGGTTTTTCAACCACATTATAATTCAATGGTAGGCTAAATTTTATTTTATGTTGTACAGAAACAGATATGCTGGCAAAGAAGTTAAATGACAGTCTTCTCAGTGGTGTAATTTAGTAGAACACGTACTGTAATAAAATTCAGAGGGAGATATCAATAGAAAATAAGTTGTTTTTATATAATCCGTATTCATGTGATTTAATGGCATGACTTTACATGCTCTGATACAGTAGATTTGTGGTATGATTGTTGGTTTACGATTTCAACAACAAACATAGAAGAAGACAAGGGAGTTATTTTTTAATTTGCATATTAAGTTGCTGCAGGACCAGAATGACTTTGATTAGTGGTGGTGGGGTTAGTCCCCATTAAACAGTCTTTTATTGTGAAAACAACAGGACAGAAAGTGGAGCTTACTGTAGTTCTCCAAGCAGGCAGCAGGTAGAGCTATCAGACTGTGAAATGCAACCCTTTATCTCATATCACCACTCCCACTTCCTGTTTAATATTAAGTGTACTGTTTTATTAGGTCTCCACTGGTGGTAAAAAGGAAATGTTAAAAAAGAACTTTGCAGCACCCCACAAGGACTTCAACCAACTGCACAAACATGTGCCTCTAATGACAAATCAAACACACTGTGATGACTTAATAACTGCTAGCCCTTAAGCAAAGCACTCTCTCCTAAATGTCTTGTGCTGCCTCATGGCCAACATCTCCAGCTGTGGATGTTTTTAACTCCGTGTGAAGTAAGGTGTTGCTGAGTCATAACATGTAGACCCGGCCCAACAACCTCCCTTTGCGAACTTCCATTGTGTGATCTGTATGTGGAGAGGTTTGAGGAGAGACCTACGGTGGGATAAAGCTGGGATTATGGGATGGGCCATACTTAACAAGGCCCTATTAGACTGTGACCATAGTAACCACTGGATTACACAGATTAGGACTGATGTCCTGAGTTAGTCAGCACTTCTCTACCCTGTTGTCTCCCACCACCTCTGTCTTCTTATCTCTGTCAGAGGACACGAATTCAAAATGGGACAAAATAGTATACAGATAAACACACTAGATATCAAACTCCAGTTTTGAAGACAGTGACTCGTAATGAATTTAATAGTGAGTGGCTAGCAGACATCCAGTTTCTCTCTCAAGGCAAGTCAGAAGGGTGGCTCAGACCCAGATCTATTAAAAAACTTTGGACCCTGTGACCCCCATCTGAGATATTGGGAAGTCTGTGATGGATGTAAATGATAAGTAGGGCTGCAACTCACAATTATTCTCATTATTGATTGATCTGCAGCTTGTTTTCTTGATTAATCAATAATTGTTTGGTCTATAAAATATCAGAAAAGAATCAAAGGAATAGTTTGACATTTTAGGATATACTGTACACTTATTCACTTTCTCGTTGAGAGTTAGATAAGAAGATTGATACCACGCTCATGTCTTTACGCTAAATATCAGGGTTGCCAACTTTGGGTACCTGGCTGGAGTAAAATTTTGATGCCGTGGCCCATGGGCTTAATCACGCGCACTTTATCACGTGCACATATTTGGACTCAATTCACCATCAGGGTTTAAAAAAGTATGCACCTTACACATGTGGCGGGAGCGGGACCTTATATTGTAAGATTTAAGGATATTGCCTGACTAAGCCACTTCCACCCTGAGACCGAATGTGAAAGTGTGTGTCACACTGGTCTACAATTGCCCCGCTTAATAGCTGCAATCCACTAATTGATTACTGTTTGAGTGTTTGAATGTTTGACGATTAAGCTCTAATGACAACGAGGTAGAAACATAGACTTGTGATCAGGATAGGCTTTTTTCACAAAAGATATCTTGACATGTCAAAGTAGGAAAAGCCATCCATCCATCCATTATCTATACCGCTTATCCTCGGAGGGTCGCAAGGGTACACCCTGGACTGGTCGCCAGTCAATGACAGGGCTGACACACAGAGACAAACATTCACACTCACCACACTCACCCCATTAGAATCATCAATTAACCTAACCTGCATGTCTTTGGATGGTGGAGGAAGCCGGAGAGAACCCATGCGGACACGGGGAGAACATGCAAACTCCACACAGAAAGGCCCCAGCCGATCGGTGGGGTTCAACTGAGAACCATCTTGCTGTAAACGACAGTGCTAACCACTGTACCACCATGCCGCCCAAGCACAGGTGTGCATAATAAAAATTAATGATGGCTGAATTCCATTTAGCTGCATCAGTTTCAAGGTCCTGGTATTAGTGACACTTGTGCTTTTCCTACTATGACAAGTCAAAATGTCTGCTGTGAAAAAGGCCTGTTATCATTCTTATACATTCTTACATTTCCCTAATTGTTGGCAAATAAAATAATGACAATAAACTTGACCTTCTAGAAAACTCTGAACCACCCACCTGGATTTTGGGGGAATAATTCAGGTGATACATGTAATCAACTGTAATCACTCCATTCCTCTGCTATCGCCAACCAAAGCAGTCACTCCTGCTGCTTACATGCATGCGAGGACTCCCTATCTAGATTAGACTGTCTTGACTGACACAGCAGGGTGCAAGTGTGCGTGCCTTTACTTTACATCGGTTTGTCTGTGAGTTTATTTGTGTACCACAAACGAGCTTTTGCTTGTCTCTATCGGTCACTGAGCTCACCAGTGTCTGTCAGCATCAATCTCTGTCACACTGATCCAAACTGACTCGATTAGCTAGTACAATGGTCGCTCCTTGTCATGGTTTCCCTCATGATCGAGTCGCTCTCCGACCCCACAAGAAGCCATCTCCAGGGCAGAGGATTACTCCACTCTAAAGGGAGACTTGGCTGAATCATGCCTTCAGAGGTATTATATAACACTCTCTACTAGGACGGCCACGTGGCCACAGGGCTCACCTGTGTTTAGATTGGCCATCTGCTCCTCCCCATCCAAAGCCCATCTCCCCTCCGCAACACACACCGTCAACGGACATCTTACTGCTGAAGAGACCTCCAACTGTTTTGGTGATCAAAGATGAATCTACATCTCTCACAGCTCTGGGTGTGAGGAAGAATTGTATAAGCGGTATGAAGAAGACGTGGGAGGAAATAACACCGAGATGTGCAAACGAGTGACTAATACTGGATGGGCTGCAAATTACCATGCTTATATACTGCACTTACTTCCTATTTCCTTCCTGGTTAGACAGGTGCATCAGCAAATCATACTCCCCGTGTGTGGGAGAAGAGAAGTAAAGCTGGTATTGCATCTCTGTTGACACCTCCGCAGATTCAGCGTGAAGCAGGGAGAGAGAAACACAGACATGCAGACAGAATGAATAGAAAGAGGACAGGGGAAGCGAGAGAGAGGCAGAGACAGTGAGAGAGAAGAGTGAAAGAGAGACAGAAGATATATTTGACTATGTGGGTGTGTGAAGTATCAAGGCATGCATCATAATTGTGGATTCTTCTTGGAGCAGCTGGACGTGTCACTGAAGCAGCAAGACATTATTGGTCTCACAAAGTGTGTTATTTTGTACTTTAAAACAGTGGGAGCTGTGAGCGCAGAAAGCCACATAAGAGACATTTTCAAAGACAAAATGGAAACGGTTTTGTTTCTGCTGCCTCAAGGATTTCATTAACTGGGATTATAGAAAATACTATGATCTATACTAGTTGAAGGGATGCAGACCAGAAAATTATGATGCCTTTTCACTGTCAGTAATCAAGATTTCAAGAATTTATCTGAGGTGAGTTTGGAATTATTATGACTGAATTGAGTTAAATCATTTAAATGCTGTGGTAATTTGTATGTACGTGTGTGTGCGTTTGTGTGTTCTGTGATACTTCTATCCTTGTGAGGACCAATTTGAGTTTCAGACTTTGACAGTGAGAACATTTTGGCCTCATGTATTCACTGTTTGAGGGTTAAAACTTGGCATTAGGGAAAATGTTAAAATTAGACTCATGTTAGGGCTGGGGTATGGCTAGGGAATCCATTATGTCAATGAGGGTCCTCACAAGTAAGTAAAAACATTGTGAGTGTGAGCGTGTGCGCGTATACTCGTGCGTTTCTCTGTGCTTTTGGGTACTGAAACCTGACTTCTCAAAAGCCCAGTATGCGATGCAGTCAGCCCACGCTGTTTCCCGTTCCCATGGAAACCATTGCCCAGTGCTAAAAGCAGTTCTATTCTGTGCCGTGAGTGTGTGTGTTTGTGTGTGTCTGAAAGAGAGACAAACATATTAGTCTCTGATATATAACAGGCTTTTTGGATCTTTATATAAATATATATATATATATTGAGTGCTGTTTCTACTGTATATTGTGAATCATGAAGATATCATTTGTCATTACATTCACCTTCCTGCCTCCCTCCTCTCTGGATCTTTCTCCACAATATCACTCTTGTTTATCTCTGTGTACCTTTCTCCCTCTTTCTCTCCTTAAACCCTTTCTCTGTCTCTCCTCATCACTACATATTTTCTGTCTCTGTGTCTCTAAGATGGCCGTCAGCCCTATCATCATCTGCCTCCTGTCACTGATTGGCTATGGCTCATCCCACCCGTCTCCTCCTCCTCCTCGGGGATGCAGTGTGGATGTGGACCCTCCTTACCGAGTGCTGTGTGACCTGGAGTCAGTCTGGGGTGTGGTTCTGGAGGCCGTGGCCTGCAGTGGTGGCCTCAGTTCTCTGGTCCTCACTGTGCTCCTGCTAGTCAAGCTGCGCTCCATTTCTGACCCCGCCAGGCGCTCCGGCTTGGGGCCTCTTCTCCTGCTCCTGGGCACGCTCCTCGGGCTCTTCTCCATCTCTCTGGCTTTCCTGGTGGGGAAGAACCAGGCGCTCTGTGTGGTCCGCAGGGCCTTCTGGGGCCCCCTTTTTGCCCTCTGCTTCTCCAGCTTGCTAGTGCAGGGTGTGAGGCTCAGGAGGCTGGTGGCAGGCAAGACAAGCCCATCAGGCAGCTCCCTGGCAGCACTCGGTCTGGCCTTGGCCTTGGTTCAGGGGATCATCTCTGCTGAATGGGTCTTGCTGACTGTAGTTAGGGAGGGTCACCCGGCCTGCGAATATCCGCCTTTAGACTTTGCTCTGACATGCAGCTACACCCTGGGGCTGCTCCTCATAGCCATGGGGCTTTCTCTGGGGGTGGTGCTGTGTGGAGGAGAGATGGGGGCAGAGGGAGCAGGTGGGAGTGACGAAGATAGAGAAGGAGAGAGTGAAAAACGGAGATGGAAGTGTAACGCCGTCTGGCTCTTCCTGTCCAGTTTGGCATCAGCATTGCTATGGGTAGCCTGGCTGGGGTTTTATCTCTATGGCAGCCAAACGCTGAGGGGAAAGGGGAAAGGGGAAAGGTTAGGAGGAGGAGGAAAAAAGGATGGAAAGGTGCTGGATGAGCCTGCGCTGGCGGTGGCCCTGGTCATTCAGGGCTGGATCCTGCTGCTGTTCCACGCTATTCCAGAGGCGCACCTGTGTCTCAGGAAACCGCCACAATCCAACACGCAAGACTTCTTCGACACCAGTCACACGTCCCCTCCTCCACATTTTGGAGATGAGCTCCCTGCACACTCTCACCGACCCTTCCCAGAAAACCAGGCCTTTTCCATGGAGGAGCACGGTGCAAGTAGGCTTATGTAATGTGCGTGTGTGTGTGTGTGTCTGTTTGTTAAACAGAGAACAAGAATCTGTTTCAAACTATTTTTTTTAACCTGGGTCAAATGCTGCCTTCAAATGGAACTCATTAGGTCGTATTTTCAACATGCTAGGTTGAGTACAAAATATGTTCCATTTAAATGTTTTATGGTAAGTCAGGAGAACACTGTTGCCTGGCAACTGACAACAAAAATGGATGTTGCCTTGATTCCTTTCCAAAAATGGAGAATAATGTTTTTTTTCCTGCATTCAATATCATGCTGATGAATGAAAAAGGAGTAGACAACAAAAGTAACTAACTTTCAGGGAGTCATTTTTAGCTCAATACTGGAATCAAAGCTATCCTTTGAGTCTGAAAGGTGGCTATTATAAGTGTGGCTCTGGTCAGCTGAATTTATGTCATTTACAGTGGATTTCAATAGTGACCAGGGGCCGTATTCATATAGAGTCTTACCTTACCATTAGGAGTCCTCCTAAATGTCACTAAACGTTCCCAGCAAAGAGTTTCCCCATAAGGGCTTTTCACAAAACTACAGAGAACAACTTTCACTGAGAGAAGAGAAGGGATGACACCATGTTTCATGGATTCACTTACTCACTCTGTCTACAGTGATTTATTGACAGGTGACCCGGTCTGTGTCAGTGAATCTGAAATGAAATATCAAAACATACATGCAGTCAACACAAAGGAAATTCAACTTAAAAAATAAATAAAGTTACATTAAACAAACATAAAACAGAAAAATATTGACTTGTTTTTTGACTAAAGAAAACTTCACTCATCATCACATTTTTGATTTGAGGAATAATTTTCACAGACAGCTGAGATATTTATTGATATTTCATCAGCACATTTTTGCAAGTAGTGGAGGGTTGTGCACTCTGTCATCCCCGCTGTTACTGGATTGTTTCAACTTGTTGGTGGGCTGATTTGATTCTTATTAAATCACTTGCCATCAAAATATCCTTTTAACATGTCATTATTGTTGTATTTTTACAAAACACTGATGTGATAAGGCACATTACCTGTAGCATTTGACAGACTTAGGACCTTTGCCTCTAACTTCTCTCAGACTTAGGACCTACTTTTACTGCAAAAATATTTTGTGAATTACTCTTAGACAAAAACTGTAGGAGTCCTAAAGTTAGCACTGACATGCCCATTATTTTTAGAGGTTTCTCCTAACTCAGCCAGTAGCCCAGGAGCTAGTTTGAGCCTTAGGATGTTTTGTGAATATCGTGCCATGTAGGTTTGTTTACAGCAAAGTGTGGCTCACTTTTAGCTACTGTACACAATCCAAAATCCAATTACACCTTATGAAATGCCTGATTATCCTACAGGCTCACAGGGAAATGTATGAGTCATTTCACTTTGATTGCTCTCCATATTTATCTGCAGCCAAATGCACAGCTGAAGAGCTAAACCACGATGAACCAGGATAAACAAAGAGTGGAGGCAGTGGCAGAACGGGATCATAAACAGCGTCTTGCAAGACAGCAGACTTTAGGAGACTGATGATATTGGTTGGCCAATTTATGCCTGACTATGGAGGCCTGTGCTGCAGAGAATGGGACAGCAGTCCAACTTAGCACAATAGCAGAGTCATGCAGAGAGGCAAGTCATGTAATACAGTCGCTAGAGGATTTACTTTGTGGGTGAAAGGACAGTAAACTCCCTGTCTCCCTGTAACCTGCAGTAGAGCTTGTGAGTTATGTGTTAATATAATAGATAGGAATGATGGCCAGAACTATGAAAACAAGACCCAGGTTGAAAAAAACTGGAATTTTCCTTAAAAGATGTTTGAAGGAAGAAATAACACAATCTTCCTCTTGCAAATGTCAGGTTGAATTGATAGGCAATACAACACACATGCTCACACACTCAGAAGGTTTGTAGTAGCTTATACTGGCTAATTTTAGCAAGCATTAGATAGATCAGTTTGCTGAATGTATGTCTGTTCTGTCACACTATGTTTTAGCACGTCACTGATAAATATTTCACTGGTTTTATCATAAAAGCACAACAATAAGTAAACACACTGCACCTCGTCAGAAGACATGTTTGTTGTTCCCTTGAGGTTCCACTTCACTCACTCACAATCAGGTCGCCTGATGATGTCTTTGAAGCATCCGTCCAAAATTGCTCCCTGTTTACTAAATAATGCACTTTGTTTACTGTCCACCATTTTATTTGAGTGTCCAAATTCTGAGTGTGAAATGTATTCACTATATAGTGCCCTAAAATATTCCCACTGTAACAAAAATGTAGTGCCCATGGCTTGGATGCTACTTTCTGCTAACAATCCCTCAATGCAATGCTCCACATTTATAAACGTGAAAATTACAGTCATGTGACTAAACTAATGAGTATCGATTATACAGAGAGCAATGCATGCAAGGGAATGATTTCAGACACAGCCATGGTCTCACTTTAAAGGCCCTGTACACCCAAACAGCTGTTTTCAATTACTCTTTCTGATTAGACCTCTGCTCAGGTTGAAGGTGGGTGGAGCTGTGCTGGGAATAGAGTTGCGAAGTGGGACAGACCACTGGTTCCGGAAGTGTTTTTCCCATCCCGTATTCCCATTAAAATGTTTTATTTTAACAACCTGATCAATGTTACTTAACGTGGAAACATAGAACTCTCCTGGATGTGTAACAATCATATAGGTTTATGTTGTGGCCACCAGTAGTTCAATGTTGTTTCTGAGAAATCATGTTTTTGTGTCCGTCAGTTTGGCATGGCGGATGACTCTAAATACTACAATATCCATGAGCCTCGACCTCTGTTGCCATGGAGAAAAAGCCAGTCAAAGGCACGAATCAGAGCGGTAGCAAATTCAAAAACAAAACACGGTGCCAAAGCATCCAAAATTGACCCCGAAATTAAAAGTAAAATAATTTTAGCTGTGTTTAGTTTTTTTCAACACTGTCATCTTGAGCTTCCACTCACAGTTAACAGTGCACGTCACAGAGTTTTAAGCTTAGTGATTGGATGTTTCTTGCCAAAATGCACTTTGGAAGTCGTAGTTATCTTGTACCTTAAAGTTTTTATGTCCACAGGCTTTTTTTTATCAAAGCCCCAGATATTTTCTGAGTGACGCAGTTGTTAATCTTTTGTACTGATGATTCAACCATACCAAGTGGCAAGTTTCATGCCAATCTGAGCTGTAGAAGTGCTCCAACTGTGAGTCACGTTACTTTGTAACCAGGGGCGTGAAATAGCTCCTCCCACTTCGCAACTCTATTGCGTGAGGTCACCAAACTCCATGTGACAATAAGCATGATAAAGGTGTAATTCACCCAGCCCAATAAAGAAGGAAGATTTCAACCAATCACAGTCTGTAGACACCCACACAGTCCTAAAAGAGGTTTAGTCAACCATAATAATTAAAATCACCTGTGTGGGTTCACTATGGATGTGAAGGGCCTCTGAGTGACCCAACTGGTCAGAAAATTCTACATAAACTTCGTGTTTGATGCATGTATGATTTGTATCAGTCAGTAGCACTGCATCTGTCATATTGAGTGCTCTGGAAACTGGAATCATTATGATCTAGAAGATGTAACACTTGTTAGCATGACACCTGTAACTTGTGTGTGTGCTTTACCTTGCTTGGTCGGTCAGCTCTCCGAACTGGAACATACCACAGCAGCCACGGGAGTATCCGTCCTGGCATCGCCTTCAGAGGTCATGTTTACCAACCCACTGAGATGGCTCTGGTCATGAACGGTGGAACAGTAAGTATGGAAGAGACACACACTCTGTGTATTTTACTCTGTCTCATTTACTAAACCACCCACAGGAGTATTGTACTTGCTCACTACTTGTTGTCTCTCTCTTCTAGATGCCCACAGCCCCAATCAACTACACTGGACGACGGTTATGGTGATATGGGATAAGACTTGAAGACGATACACTGGTGTAACACTGGTGTGTGATATTGGACTTTCCTGTTGCCTAAGAAGAAGAAGGAGATATTAAAGACATCACATATCACACAGAATGGATTTGATGTGAGCTAAATATGTTTAATGTATTTGTGTTTCTGCACACTTGTATGAATTTTACATTTTAACCAACTCTAATGGTACTTTTGCTAAAGTTTTCTGGGTTGCCTCTTTATCAGCAGACTGGACATGAAATCACAAGAGAGGGAAGAGAAAGTGACGCAGCTTCCACAGGTTAGGATATTTTGTTACCAAGCGAGGTCACTTAAGATCAGCACACATAGTCTTCAGTGTAATATGTAAATATACTGACGAGGTGTGTATAAGGAGGGCTAAAGTTATTATATATAAGGGTGAATATCAAAAACTAGTGTTCAATGTGGTTTTGAAGAGGAGTAACAAAATGAGCTGCTGTTTGACCATGAGAAAGACTAAAGGATGATTTGAATGTAGTGAAGTAAACATTTTGCCTGAGCAGCTCTAAACAAATGCTGTTTCTTACTGATGCCAGTTTGCCAGTGAAAATACACTTTCCTTCTCTTTCTATTTGGCATCACGCTACAACTCAGAAAAAAACCTTTTAGGATGTTTATGTAAATTACTTGCATATGCCCACAAAGCTTGCTTGGCCTCTGTATTACATGCTGGAAAGACCCAAAGGACTCATAGTGTTTTTCGCTCCATATCTCCAGTGCTATTGGACAGTTTGGCACATTTCACCACGTATACTGACACATTTCAAGCATTTAACAGAGCTTGTGCAGAGTTCTGGGGGATTATCTGATGGTTTAAAAGGCTAAAGATGAGTCTACAGCAAGTAGTTTTTTTAATAAGCACATCATAAAAAGCCATTTAATACTGCAATACCTATGCTGCAGTACATAGGGTTTAATGTTGGAGGTTGTAATTTTGCACTTTATCAGCGCTGATCATGTCTGGGCATTGTGATATTTGAGATGTATGATAATTTGAGATGCATGTAAAAGCATAGTTTATTTTGTCCAAATTAATGTATTTTGAGTGTTTTCTAGAATTTTTATATACATATTGAAGAGAAATACCAGTTTTAGTGTTGAGCTTCAAAGATCATTCCTAACATTGGAAACAGCAGTTGACAAAACAATCTCAAGTGCTCAGAAAATGGAAATTTAAACATCCTCCTCCAATTCCTTGACAACTGGGCAAACTCTATTTGCCAAGGAATACTGTGTGATACGATTGACAGCTCTGGAAGTGCTACTAAAAGGACCTTGAGTTTGGACTGTTTTGTCAACCAGTTTCAGTGTCTTTTCACTCATGTTTTTCCAAGGTGACATTGGATTCAAGAAGGTTATATTGAACATTATACACAGTTTGTTTGAGATGTAAAGCAACATCGTTATATTCTGGCATCAAGGATCCCTTTAAATTTCAAATTCCATCGAATACAGAGAAAGCATTCAGTCATCCATCACTGTGAATTTAACGGGGACAGGTTCAAACGCATGTATACTTTTTATATTAGTGTGGCTCCGAGTCCAGACTGATTTCTAGTTGGCAGTCGCTGTTCAAATGCGCTGACCATTGAACTCTGAATTGTATTTTAACTGGATACATTTCCTGGATTTAATTCAGTGTTGCTCAGGAGAGGGAAACTGCAACACACCAGTCAAATATGAAGGGATTTTTTTCATTTTGCCTCAAACAACAGCCACCATGTTCATGTTGTAACAATTTCTTCTTGCTATATGACTAAACTAAATAACTAAGTTAACAACTTTGCTTTTGGTGTATGCTCTGATATTGTACAGTGAAAATATGATCATCACAGGATTTTTATGTATTAACCCTATATAACTGAGTTTTAATCGTGTAAATAATCCAAATGTGAAAAAGCAATGGTATTTTCATTTTGAGATGCTCTTATGATGATAGCACTGTCACTGTTTTATGGCAGCGTAACATGAATGTCTGTAACGTGATTTGCACAAAGTGGCTAATACATCAGTGCACATTTTCTGTTACTTATTGTCTGGTCATTGAACTGATCTTTCTTCAGCCTACTGTCCTCATGGTACACCAATGGATCCACTTTACTGTTGGCATCGGTCACTTCATAGAGATTTACAATCAGCTACTACTGTGAACACATAGAGTAGAGGCAGAGACAGAGAGAGCTGAATGCATTGCAACTCAAGAAAATACAAGCAAATAAGGAAAACATCTTCACCACTTTGACACTTTTAGAAAAAGCTGCAAATAAACAAAACACAAGCAATATATGACATACAAAGAAACACTGTGCTAATACAGAAAACCAAATCGCACACAACAATGGAACTAAGTTACAACACAAGCAAGGTTTCCAGGCGACACAAAAAAACTGATGTTAAATATGTTATTTTCTGTAAAGTATATTCCCAAAAGATGTCCAGAGTGCACACATGAAACATACATTGATTCACAGCCCCTCTCCTTACAGGGTCATTCTAGACCCAGCTTGTATTACGAACTGGGTCTAGAAGAAAAGTGTATTTTAAAAGTGTATTTATAAAACATTTTACAAAATTATTTTAATATTATTGCTCTTATCATGCAGAGTATAGACTGTTTCCCACTTGTCATATTTCATTGTCAGTAATCATGAAATAGCTGTATCAAGTGTATGGAGTTCAGCTGGTTTAAGAGCCAAGTGAGGACGTGCACGATGTCTCCCCTCTGTGTGATGTGTTGAATCGTGAGCCAGCTCACCTCATAGCTCTATCAGTCAAAAATAGCAGTGGAGCAGCAGTTCTAAAATCCCTCACTGCATGTGGGAGTGTTTTAAAAGTAAAAAGTAAAGCCTGTGATATATTCAAGTCATGGTACCTTGGGCTTTTTAGAGGCTGGAGCTGGGGCTGGAGCTGTAGGTGGCTTCTTAAAACTCAGACTGCAGGTTGAAGGCTGGGTGCCGAGACGCTGTAGGTGAAAGCTGATGCAAATAGCTGTTATGGGCTGAAGTCGAAAGCTGGGATTGCAGATGGCTGTCAGAGGTAGTAGGCAGAAGCAGGGACACCAGCTGGCCCCTGGAAGCTGTAGTCAAAAGATGGGGATATAGCTGGCATAAACATGTTAGGGGGAGGGCAGTATTAAAGCAGGTTGAATGTGGATACCACTCACCTGCATGAGGAACTGTAGCTGCTACAAAGGGATGTAAGTGCATGTAAGTGTATGGCTGCAAATGGGAGACCATAAGGGTGGTTGCTGGATCTGCACTGGCTGGCTACCAGAAGCTGCAGGAAGATGTTGGGGCTGCAGTTGACTGGTAGTAGGTGCAGGTGTAAGTAGATGTCAGACGCCAATGGCTGTCACTAGAGGCATAATGCACCTGGCTGTCATAGGCTGAAGGTAGAGGCAGAAATTGCCGCAGTCTTCTGAAAGCTGCAGATAGACACTGGTCCTGGCACTGGCCCTTTGACTTCTGAGGCTGAAGGCAGAGGCCGGGGCTTAGACTGCTTCCTTAAGTATTCAGGCAAAAGCTGAAGGCCAGACCATGCCTGAAATAAACTAGTTTGTACGAAGCCGTCCGACCACATACTAAGACATAAGTGTTGAAGGCAGGGCGAAAAGCCTGCTGTCACACAGAGATGTGCAAAATAACTGTTGAATTGGGGCTGATGGTGCACACTTTCAGGCCATCTCTCCTCATATATATTCATAGTGTTGTACTTGTTTGAACATTCAAAAAGTGACAAAAGTAGTTGTGTGAAGAATGAAAAAAGTGAGAGAGGTTCAAACCCTGTCTACTTTGTTTTTTACTTATTAGTATTATTGGTATCTACGCTATGCTCAGTCCTTTTGCTGACTCACAGCAAGTGTGTCTTGTAATTCTGTTGGTTCAATAAAGAAATAATATAACTAAACAACAAAGCTAGCGTTAGCCTTATCTTAGCCTAAGCGCTTCACAACTGAAATTAACATACACGCGTTTATGAGTGACACATTTAATCGTTTAAAACCAGGAAACAAAATAAAAATAAAACGACTACCATACCTGTTTAACTTCAGTCAGTACGATTCATGTGGTACAACTCCGGAAAGTGTTCACATGCGCGATCTCGTTGCTACGGACGCCTGCATCGTCGCTAACAGGAACTAGGAAAAACTACTTCCGGGTCAAGAAACCAAGCGGGTACGCACGTGAATTATATCGAAGGTAACAAAGTAAGTAAATAGCTCGAGCTTACATTTCACAATACATGTATAAATATGATAAAATAGTCGCTCTCAAGGCATGGCTGCCTGATTAGTTTGTTTCTTCACCGGGTTAACCTTTTAGCTACTATTTTGCTGCTAGCTAGCTAGCATAGTTTACTATGAGTGTACTATGAATAAACTTGGTCAGCTCATTCTGCCTGCAAAGTGTTGTTCTTGCCGTGTTATCACTCTGGATTTGTTACATCCTAACTTGTCGTAACTCAACAACATGTCTTCGTTCAAGTGTAGGTGTCATTGACGTGTTAGTTCATTAATGAACAGTGGAACTGAAATCATGTTCATTTGCACATAAGAACACTGAGTGCGTTTTATGTTTTCTACTGATTCCAATGAGGACGTGATCTTTGTTTCTGCAAGGTGTTCACCTAAATCCAATTAGGTCAGCTTTGACCAGGTACCGATTTGCAACATCAGATATCCAACTTTGAAACACATTGCAAGGCAGAAGAATTATCCAGGATTGAAACCCTAGTTTCTGGACGAACTCTACATGACCATGCATACATGTTGTACTGTGTGACAGTGCGCTAAACATGAACACACTACAAGTAGACGTTCAAACCCTGAGAATTGCAGAAATTTACATTCTGTAACACAAATTAAGCATGAGTGAATCATGAGTAGTCCACAGCTGAAGAATGAATCAACTGCAGCAAACTTCCACCCTTGCAGAGTTTGAATTGGTTGACACCAGCAGAATAATGCATAAATGCAAGATGTGTGAAAACAACTTTGCTGATAGATAAAAGAGTAATTGTTTTATGATTATAAACATTTAAGCACAATTCTGCTCTGTTCCCTGCAGGTGAAGCGACTGGCCCTGCAAAGAGACATCAGCAGTCCCAGCCCAAGCAGCTAGCCAAACCCTTGGTTAGTGTTTATTCCTCTGTTAGTCACACTTGCACATACAGAGAGTCTATGGCCATGGTTTTGCAATTTAATCTATTATCAAAAGGTATTGTCTTTCAGTAATTGTATTTCTCTCACCAGACAAGCCAGAGGTCTGTTGCTGTGGAGAGGCCAGTGGAAAGGGTGAAATTGAAGATGAAGGAAGAGAAGAGTGAGGAGAATGTTGTAAAGAAGGAGAAGAAACTCAAAATAGGGCAAGCCTCTCTACCTGCGAATAAAAACTGTACTGCTGATGATGGGAGCCGAGCAGAGGTGAAAAAAGAAAAGAAGAAGGATAAAAAGGTTGATATAATTATTATAGAAGATGAGTCTCCAGATCGAGGTGGTGAAATGGAAGAGAAAAAGAAGAGGAAAATTGTCATTGAATCTCTGAATGATGTCAAGAATGGAAATGACGAAGAAGTCGGCAAAAAGAAGAAGAAAAAGAACAAGCAGCTGGCTGACGATGAGAATCAAGTGGGAACTGCACAGAGTTCAGAAAAAGAAGAAAAGAAACAGAGGAAGAAAGTAAAAAATAAGTCTGTACAAGTCAAACCTGAAAATGTAAAGATTGAGAAAGAGGAGGAGGAAGAACAGCAAGCTGGAAGGGATAAACTTCCAAAGAAAGCCAAGAAGGGAAAAAATATTTTAGTTGTTAGCACAGAGGACACAGAGGAGCAAGTTAAAATAAAGAAGAAAAAGGAAACCACTGAAGCTATTGATGGAATAAGTGTAACAAAAAAGAAAAAGAAAACTAAAACAGAACTGGCTGAGGATGAAGTGAAGTTAGAAACACCAGAGGGAGAGACTAGTGAGGTTGAAGAGGTAAAAGTGAAAAAGAAGAAAAAGAAAGAAGCTAAAACTATAGGAGATGAAAATGAAGTAGGAACACCTCAGATCAAAGGCAACAACAAAAAGAGCAAAGTGGAGAAAGACGATATGCTCAACAAGAAGAAAGACAAATCCACAAAGAGTGAGATTGTTATCATAGAGGAAGAGAAGACAGAGCTAAAGGGTAGAAAAGCTTCTCTGGAGGTCAGCGATGTAGAGAAAGCGGAGAAGAAGAAAAGGAAAAAGGGAAGCTCAACGGGAGAGCAGGAAGAGCCGTTAATACTCAAATGTGAAGAAGTTGAGGAGCAGAGTCTTGTCACAGTAGCTGGGGACACAGCAAGCAAGAAAAGGAAGAGGAGCTCCATTACGGTGGAAACGCAGGTAGAGGATGTGAGTTTTGAAACTGGTGCAAAGAAGAAGAAGAAGAAGAAGAAGATGAAGATTAAAGAAGAGGTGGAAGACCAACAGGTGAGTGTGTGTTGTCAGAGGCCATTGATGTTGTGCTCGGATGTTTTTTATGTTTTGCACTGGCAGTGAATCTTGTTTGGGTTTCAGGACTCAACCCAAGTGGACGTGGTCTTCTTGTCAGAGAAAGCTGGAAACGCTGATGAGGTCACCATCAACCAGGTAAACAGGGCCCTCATTATTAGTCCATCACTGTCTCCAAAAAGTGTGATATTTATTGTTGTGCGTAAATGCAATTCGACATTTTGGGAAATGCTCTTATTCGCCTTCTTGCTCAGAGTTAGATGAGATCTTTGATACCACTCTCATGTCTGTATGTTAAATATGAAGCCACCGCGAGCAGCCAGTTAGCTTAGCTTAGCTTAGCTTAGCATAAAGACTGGAAACGGTGGGAAACGGCTAGCCTGGGTCTCTCCAAAGGTAAAAACAAATATCAGCCTACCACTATCTCTAAAGCTCACTTATTAACATGTATGTTGTTTTTGGTTTTTTTACTATTCCTTTAATGAGAGCCAATGTATAATTGGCTATATTTTATTGATGTTTTTTTAGACAACTTTTTAAAGAAATAACTCTGTAAATTGCTTAGTATATCTGTTTTATGCAGTAAAGCTTAATGAAGTGTGTTTTGGTTTGTCACAGGAAAGAAGACAGGCTTTACAGATGGAGATTGACAAGGCCTCTCAACCTCAAAAACCAGCCAAACCTACGGTCAGTATTAGATAATAAAACTATGGAATTTCCCTTTGGCTTCTTTCTTTGAAAGGGTACTCCCGTGTTTTAGTATCAACACTTTCATGAAATCGGGGGACTTGCGGGATACAGATAAAAAAGAATGGTCAAAATTGATGCAGCAGAGGCAGAGAGATCCTGATTTTTAGTCCCTATTGTTGATGAAGCTAAAAAAAAAAAACCCCACTGGATTTCCCATAATGCAACTCCATAACATCTTCATTAGACCCACCCTGCCAGATAAATGCCCTTGTCTTTCAAACATCATCACGGTTACTTTCTCAGACTTTAGAAAACTCCTCCAGGCCCAAAGAAGGCATTATACAACTGTTTTCTCAGATTGAATAGCACTCCTCATGACGGGTAAACTGAGCTTAATTTGTAAAATCAGCAGAGAGCTCCTTAATGCACTTAGTTTCTAATATTTGTCTCTGTTCCTCAGGGTTTCGGCCAGTGGAGCACTGCCCAGTTTGACAGCTCTGACCAGCAGCAGAAGTTCCTCCGGTTGATGGGCGGGTTCAAAAAGGGTTTCCAGCCAGCTGCGGGGAGCACAGGAGGAGCAAATATGGCACTGGGGAAGGACGCACAGCAGCAGTTGCAGCAAGGGCTTCTGGGAGAGTTTGAACGCGCCCACTCGCGCAGAGTAGACTTCAGTAAGAGGGGGGCAGGACTTGGGTTTGCTGCGCCATCCAATAAGAAGTTCTCCATTGACATCAATACATGTCGATCAGTTCGCTTTGATGATTGATCGAAGTGTGTGTGTACAGGTAATCTTTCAGAGATGTGTGTGTGGTTGTACAAAAGTTGTTTTTTTCGGATGTGTAGTTTTTAACTAGATTCACACTGATCTGTTTGTTCAGGTTCACTGTAAAATCCACATCTCTCAACAAACTACTATTACTCGTAACTTGTATATAAATGAATATCAGAACAGATACACAACGCAAGATGCCTTTTGTACATACTGTGTATTAATCATCCTCCTGCTTGAGGAACTGGACTGATTGTATGTAAAATCATGTGATTTCATTAGTTCATTGTTTACACTGAGTTGGTTCTTAAGGTGCATACGAACATGCTTTCAGTCCCACTGTTTATAAAAAGTTTATAAAGTTAGTGACTGATAACACGGCAAAAACAACACTTGAGTAATTTGAGCATTTTCTCTGTTAAAGGTGTTTCAAATAATTTTTGATCCCGTTTACTTTCATTCGTACAATGGCAAGACGCATAACAGTATTTTTATGTAGTCCAGTATTTTTCATGACAATAATATTAAGGATGTTAAGTAAGGCGCAGAGAGAAAGAATGCTTGCAGTGTTTGAGGTCAGTGAATTTTTTCTGTCATTGTCATCATTGATTCTCCTGTCAGGTGAGCAGCGGTGTGTGCACTACTGAGGACAATGCACAGCTAAAGTAACAATTTGTCAGTTAAAGTGTCATTAATGAATACTAAAATAAATTCCTTGAATCAGTCTGGATAAAAAGTCACATTAATGCTTTGATAGTCATTTTATTTCAATCTTGCACATGAATGACATTTGTAAAGTGAATAAAGAATAAGGAAAGTACTTTACTTCAAAGATAAAATGGAAACATTTCTGCTTGCTTGTTGTAGACTCAATCGTTTAGTTTTGATAATGTGCTGGAAAACGAACAAGAAATATTTGACTATCAAATGTACTTCAATAATCCGCGCACGGTAGCTGTGTTCTGATTGAACATTAGGCTCTCTTAATTACATTCATTTCCCTTTCAAACTGCTGTGTGGACAGCATTAGTCCATCAGTTCACTTGAAACTAGTAAGAAAAAATGAGCCTGAGGAGATTAAAATGTCTTTCAACTGAACTTTTATGGACAAGGTATTAAAAAAAAAAAAAACCTCATACACAACATGCAAAAAACGTTTCCAAAGGGCTCAGTATGCGGCATATTTGGTTGAATCCTCATTTCAGACCAAATACAGCCACTGCCCTTTGAATGATCTCTGGTTACAAAATGCAGTGTTCATTTTTGCCTTTACGTGTGATGTAGACTGGGCCTTGTCTTAACCAAGTCTCACGTTTGTGCACCCAGCATTGTGCACCAACTGCTTCATCCTTCGAGCGACCTGATGATGCATCATAATACTTATTAGCAAAACTGAGTGAATCCTGCATCTGTGAAGGAAAAAAAAACACCTTTCTTCACTAGGTGCAAAATGCTGATGCTTTTAGCTTCTCAACATAGTGGTCACTTAGAAAGTTTGGCAGCTGCAATGTACCATAGTTAGTTAAAAATGTCTTTACAACAGTCGCTACATTGTTTAGAATATGTCCTGACAAATTTGCAGTTTGGTCTGATGCTGCTTTTGTGTTTTCAAGCTGGCACATTTACATGATGACACAATGTGCAGAGGGAAAGCCATTTAAAAAACACTTTCAGAAAGACATGAAACCAGAAGTAGCCAACGATATGCATGTCATCCAGTCTCTCGGTAAACAGAGTTGGGAGGCTACTTGACGACAGTGAATGAAGGAGGGAGAGGAAGCTGTGTGTTCCTTGTGGAAGAAAGAAGTTTCAGGGCTCTCATGCCTGTAGATACTCCGGCTGCACTCGCGCCACTTTGCGGAACTCTTTGGCGTGCGTCCGTGGGCACTGCATCTCGCACCAGCTGATGGGAACCATCTGGGAACCTGATTCAAAAAAAGACAATGTGACAAAGTGTGTGATAAAATAGAGACAAAAACAAACAAAAATCAACATATTGTTTCATCACACCATTAACAGCACAATACATATTCAAAAACCTAAAAAGTTATTGAAAAACAAAAAAATGATATAACACTGCACGCAAAAATTAGGTTCCTGTTATCCTGTACAGTGTTCTGCTCAAAATCAGACTTGGTACAATAAAAGTACGGTATACTATGGAATACTTTTTCTAAACCAGAATATTACTGTTTTATCTAAATCTAAACGTCTTAGTTATGGCACCTCTTAGGCACCAAACATGGCCCACGTAAGTATGCGAACGCAGACGCTTCGAGCAACGCAAGATCGAGTTCACATGTTGTTGCGTTCTGGAGTGTGTCACCTGAAAAATCTTAACGCAACGCAAGTGCGCGCTGCAGTCTGAGCGTTGACACTAGGGGCGCTACAGCATGAAACAACAAGAGAAAGCTGACCCCTTCTGTTTGGGTTCACTTCCGCTCAAAACAACCGTGCTTGACCAGTTCGACAAAGCTCTAACTGAACATGTCCGTATCATGGATGTATTTAGGAGAAATGTATACACAGGCATATTTATGGCACACATACCAGGATTTCTCCAAGGTATGAGGTTGAGAGAGATTCATGTAGGTTCTCATCTTGCATAATTTCTGTATGTGCTGTTTGATTTAGTAGATTTGTGGGAGCAATACATTTCAATATTAATTCTGGAGTTCCACTACTTCCATTTCTCTCAGGAGTAGCAAAATAATTGGACTGAAAGTGCTACAACATATTGCTACACACACAAAAACTTGGTTAGTACATCAGAGATAACTATATTGGCACTATTTTAAAATTCTGCCAGACTGCAATAATGCTACAGCAAGTGCTAATAAATATAGCTCACTATGCAAATGGCTGTGTGCTGTCCAAGTGACAATAACAGTCTACAGATGCACAGTAGCAACTTTGTCTCTCCAGTTATCTGATCAGTTACTCTTGCACCACCTTGTGTTTAAATAGAATACTATAAATCTGTGCAGTGCCGGCATCCTCCTGTGTTTTGACGTTTTTGAATAAAAAGGAAGGAAGAAGAAGAAGCAGCACTGTGAGAGTTACCTGCTTCACTGTGTGCCACCACCACCCCCAGCTCATTCTCTGCTGTTGTCAACAGGTAGTTAGACTGCACGTCACCGAGAGAGATCTGACATCACAGGTCAAGGGTTAACGACACAGAAGTAAACAGCATACACCCACACCATTGAAGTGGCACTGTACTTTAAATTCACCCATAGCGAATATCCAAAGGCAGTTGTAATTGATTTTAAAAGTAACGTGAAAATGTGCATCTGTCACGCATTATAATCCTCACACCTCTTTAAATAAACACCAAAACACTCCCAGATATCATGAGAACAGATGGCTGGTGATTTTGTTTACCGTATCCGAGTCATTCCCAGTTTAGGAATTTCAGATGAAAAAAGGTAGTTGATGAATTGTTTTCATCTTTCACTCGAAAAAAGGTATTTATCTGTCTCAGCTTTGAGGACAGGTGAAGGATACCACTTTCGCCAAGACGATGTCGCCAGGTCTGAAGCTTTTGTATGTCTCCACCTGTAACAAAAATAGCTTTACGCTAAGCATGCCATCTTAAATTAATAAGTAAACGGGAGCTGCAGAAAAAGCTGGTGATGCTCTGATTGAATACACGAGTTCAAACACACCTTGTCTTTCTCTGTTGCGCGCACGTCTTCTTTCCTGTAGAGTCAGAGAGAGTGGGCTCAGTTTAAGAAATTACACAGAAATATCACATAAAACATTGTTTCACTATGGAGACAGTTCTTTGGGGGGTTACCTGATAGTCCCTCTGAAGCGGTCCTTCAGCGGTGTGGAGCCTACATAAAGGATGTGGACCTTGGCGAACCTGGGGTTGATGCTGGTCACCTGTCCACGCAAAGAACAGTCAGGCTCAAGACAAGCCACCTCTTTGATAAACAAATCAGATCATCCATTTATAGAAAAATAGTCTCTAATTCCATTGCATACCTTACAGGTGACTATTGCTCCTACATCTGGTAGTAGTTGTGTTTCTGTTTCCCTCACCACTGAGATTACTGGCAACTAGAAGGAGACAAAAAACACATGTTTTGTGTGTGTGTGCGTGTGTGTGTATGCACACACACACGCACACACACACAAAAAACCAGCTCAAAACAGCCTGAAAAAAAGACCTGTCACACACCAAATGTGGTGCACATATCATCACAGGCTCTGAACAAATTCATTTCGGTTGAGTCACATTCACAACCGTTGCGCAACACCTTTACTCTGGCATTCCTACAGGCTGATTGCTTCAGCAGCTTTCCCCACCTCTCCTACCAACATCCACACCCACCACACCTCTCACCTCCTCTCCCTCGTTTTTCCTGAGCACGTAGCCTGCTAGTGAGGAGTATATGTAGCCGTGCCGTAGGTACACTCCTGTGCCGGCAATACAGTCTTCTGCACTGCATAGCTTGTCACCTGGAGACAAACAAGAGGGGGAAAGACAGAGGTATTGTTGGAGGAAAGTTGTACTTACTATATGCCAGTGTTTTAATAGCAGAGGTGGACCATCTCTGCTAAAATCAGAATAAAATAATAATCCTTTGTGAGATAAAACATTAACCTTTTGGAGAAAAAGGACCAGAGGCTCTCTTAGACAAAGCAAATGCCATATATCTAATGAATGTGTATATAATTTAGGCCGTTTTCTGGGGGTAACTCTGTGACTTTAAACAAGAACTACAGCTATAGACTGGTGACAGATTTAATTGAGAGACTCTGAAGAACATGCTTGAACATTAGGAATGAAGCTGAACTCCAGAACCAAAGTCCTGTCTGAAGAGAGAATATGATTTAGGTCATATAACACTTGTGTGCTCTTTGTCCAAAATTGTCCTTCGTCTATCTAAGGAGGACAATTATTGCTCGGAAATCTTGTCCCTTTGAGCCATTTAAACCTTGGCATTAACATGACATGAAATGCTAATTCTGCATGATCTTAAGAGGACTGACAACACCCCATGTTACTTTAACACATCGAAAAAATCACTATCAGACCTCAGGCGATGTGAAACTTTTCTGTTGACATTTCCTACTAACATAATAATCAAACCGAGGATTTCACACGGGTGAGTCAAAACAAGTGAGAAAAGGAATGCTGCTGTCCTGCCTCAGGCGATGGGCAGGGCTGGAGATGAAACCTGCCGTGGAAAGTAAAAGTCAACAGCTAACAGCCCTGCACAAGTACGGTACTTACCCGTAAAACAATGGCACACAATATCCCAGAACACAGCTACAGCGTCTTACATTAAAACGCAAGTTAACGTAACGTTAACTGTGCAAGGAGCCAAAGCCCACGCCACGCATGGTAGCTGGAAATAATTAGCAGGATTTTACACTGTCACACTGCAGTGTAACTATATTTTCTAGCAACACAGCGACGTCTACAAAAGCCAACGTGAGCACAAAAGAGCAAAATGCTCTAAAGTGTGGTTTAATTACATCCTAAGTACTAGGATTTACAAATTTACGGGACTCACCTGGAACACACAGCTTCATGGGCGACATGTTTCCGAGAAGAGCAACACGTCATCCGATTGGCTGTGACGAAGGGCTCGAGTCGATTCTGATTGGCCGGTCTCACACTGAGCGGAAGCGAAAGAAGGACAGCTCGGGTCGCCATGTTTTTTGAGGCACCCATGTGGGCAGTGGCCATGATGCAATGCTGCCTCAGCGCAGCAGAGCATAAACATCCACAAACAAATAAAAGATTATATATGTACAATTACTTACTTCTGCAACAACAGCAACCACTACTACTAATAATGTATTAATTATAGCAATCACTTTCTTATTACTGACAATTATTTCAATTAAAAAGATGCTAACTGGGGCAGGTTTTGCCGATTTATATGGAATTTGCCAGTTAATACTAAGTCATTTTAGTAATCTAGTGAGATATATAATTTTTGTTAGTATGCTATGACATGATTTCTTATTTGATTAGCATTGACACTAATAGATCAGGTCAAAATATATTGATGTAAAAAAAACAAAAAACAACATAATTTCACATTTGCAGATTCTGCCCTAAAGTGTCTACTGGAGGATGCACAAGCTCACTGTCAAAGCAATCAAAATACTACCAAAGAATCCATGATGGAAAATAATTTACAACCACTCAAGTCAGTCTAAATTTATAAGCTCCATACAAAAAAGCGGAGTATGTCCTATGGTGTAAACAATCACATTCCTACAGTATTTGTAGTATGGTGACTTGACAGTGCATGTCTGCTAATCAATAGCGACTTTACAGTCATCTCATTGTACTTTTGTTTTTATTATGTATTTTTTAATCCCCTGTGGTGTCAGTATAACATGTATGTAGCGTAGTCTCCCTTTAAAACTAATATATTTACCATTATTTTTCATGAGAGACTGCACCCAACCAATGTGTCCATAACCATACGATTCATAAGGACAGAGTGGACAGTTATGCAGTAAAATGACATCAGACACTGATAAAAGACTCACATTCATTCATCACATAATGGCTCACAACATTTATTCTTTTTCTCACAATGCCACAGCAAACAAAAATCAAAATATCAACTTGGCCTTTTAACGACAGCCAGTTTTACACTTTATAGATTATACTGTTCCCACTGAGATTTCACCTACATGGGTCATAAATAGGGAGGAATACTTAGACTAACCCTGCAGAGTTGTCCCATGTTTGCTCCTATTCGCTGGTCCCTAATTTTGCATTTTGGTCAGTGCTTAACTCATATTACAGCTGATATCCATTGTATAATAATGAAATGTATGTTTCAGTATGTCACAAAGTAAAGACCAATCAAATCAAACACTAGATTGTATGTGTGAAAAGCTGCGTATTATCAAAATAAAGTGCACATTGTGTGCCTGTGTGTGCAAGTCTGTGATGACAGTAACAGTAAATGACCTTGTAATAACTGAACAGCACAAGATTTATCTGTACTCTAGCCCATCCAGGGGGGAGGAGTCTATTTCTTGACTTTGCCCTGAGCAGCCACGGCGTCCATGGCCTTCTTGACGGTCTCCTCGTCTCCCAGGAACTGCATGGGTCCTAAAGGCTTCAGGTTCTTGTCCAGCTCGTACACAATGGGGATACCTGTGGGCAGGTTCAGCTCCATGATGGCCTCCTCTGACATACCTGGAAAACATTAACAGACATGCAGAGCTTTTTATGCATTTGCATGGATATTCCTTTCAGCTGATCAGACAGAGAGGAGAGTTTCATGTCAAGTCAATCAGGTGTGCATCAGCTGATGCTAGCTACGTAAGATAGCAAAGATTTCTTGCTCATAGAAAATGTTTCACTCTCAAAACATTTGTGAAAAAAGCACATGAAAGTATTTTTTAGTCATATTTATGAGGAGGCTGCCTGCACAGGTTTTGGGCCTCATTTTTCTTGGCATTTAATTAACTAATGAGGACAGATGAATATTGTTTAAGTTTACAGGGAACTCCCTGACTCAGTGTTGAATAATATTATGGTTATCAACAAATGCAAACTTTCCAGAATTTAAACACTTTTGGCACTGGGCAGCGCCTCAAATGTCTCCGCTCTGTGTCTTACCCTCGAGATGCTTGACGATGCCCCGGAGACTGTTGCCATGGGCAGCAATCAGCACCCTCTTTCCCTCTTTGATCTGTGGAACAATCTCTTCGTTCCAGAAGGGCAGAGCCCTGGCGATGGTGTCCTTGAGGCTCTCACAGCTGGGAAGCTGGTCCTCCGTCAGGTCGGCATAACGCCGGTCCTACAACAAAAGATAAAGTTACTGTTGCCAATTGTGTTTTAGCCATGTGGGCTTACGCTGATGTGATAAAGATGTCTGCATGTGTAAGAGAGAAATGCTTCACTGTTTTTCCTGTGGTGTCACCTTGCTTATGGTCTGATAGAAGTCATGCTCCTCATCCATGGGTGGGGGAGGAGTGTCAAAAGAGCGCCTCCAGATCTTCACCTGGGCCTCTCCATGTTTAGCTGCTGTTTCAGCCTTGTTCAGCCCAGTCAGGCCACCGTAGTGGCGCTCATTGAGGCGCCAGGTCCGGTGCACGGGCAGCCACATCTGGTCGATGCTGTCCAGAACAAACCACAGGGTGCGGATGGCCCTCTTTAGGACAGAGGTGTAGCAAATATCGAATTCATAGCCAGCGTCTGAGGTGAATCATAGACAGGACATGAAAATGGTGGTAAATGTAAATGTTCATTGGCATTTGAGACAAAGAAAGAGGTTTCACTAATATGTAGGTGCAGGACAGCACACAAATCAAATGTAATTTTGTTATAGAGACGAAAAATTATTATTCCAACTACTTTACACTGAACCCAATGATGAAGATCTGCATTGTTTATTGCTTCTCTCCTAACATTTATACATTTGCTTTTGCTTAGTCAGGGGCAGTGCTACATCATGGGGCACTGGCAGACTGTGGGCTCTGCAGGATGTGCCTGCAGAGGATTTTTGGGTCACAGAAAACCAACAGGAGTGTGTCACAGAAAGAAATACGTCAAAAAATGTGGAGGACTGAAAGGAGGATTGTAACTGTCCACATAACCCCACAAAATCCAGCACAGTGAATAGCAAAATTGCATTCAGCAAACGGCAGTAATCTTTGCTCAGCAGTCTGGCCTCCATTATTCCTTAGATCTGAATGACACCTCTTTACATTTACCAGTCTTAAATGTAGTCACAAGTTTTAACATAATCAACATGTTATTCCCCAAATACAGATCATCATCAAAGCAATCTAATTCAAAAAGCGTCCAGTGTTGGTATTTTTATTTCCAGCAAGAGGTCACTGTCAGTAAAACTGCACAAAAGGACATACTGTTACGTCAAAAGTAAAATCTTGAAACAGTGAGTCAGTAAAATTAAATCTGTTTGCTTAGACGGGGAATCAGAGCATCCAAACTTGAACAGCATTTGGACAGTTGGTCTACTGACAGTGATGTTGTGGCTGAATTTGTTCAGGACATTACATCTGGATGAGTGTGTCTGACAGGAGCTGTACATTTGAAAATGTTCCTACATTCCAGTAAAGTCATTATGGATATTATCGGTCAGTATGGCATCATGACTTCCCAGGTGTATCTCTGCTGTTAAACTTAATTCACAAATTCACTACACAATACTCTTTTATCAAAAAGACAAAAATGGGAATTATTCTCTTTATTTCTCTTTACTGGAAATGGTTGAGGTAAGGAAAACCTAAAATCAAGAGCACCAAGGGCCGCCAGACTGTCTTAACTGGTGTGTGGGACCATCATGGGCCCAGGGGAAAGGGGTCCAGCAGAGACTATATGTGCCAGACTGACAAATGTCTGACCAAACCATTTGCAGTAGCCTATATTCTCCTAGAAATGTGTGGCTAATCCATCTTTTATTTTATTTTAAAGACTAACAGCAAGCGTCGAGCCTAATAAACACAATGATTGAGTCACTTCCACCCTGCTCCCCCCCCCCAGCTCCTCCTGCTCCCCCTGCTGGCTCGTCTTGTGTCGCAGTGGGCCGGCTACCGGTTTGCCCATCCGGCAGAGTTGCATAAGCACTGGCTTGCAACGGCTTTAATTCAATGACCGAGAGAAAGCCCGATTAGGCCCTGTGACATTATCTGGTACCTTTCAGCGCCTGTCCTCCTCTCTTTGCCTCATGCTCCCCGGTCTCACTCAGGTCCGCGTCGAACCAGCCGCAGAAGCGGTTCTCCTGGTTCCAGCAGCTCTCTCCATGGCGGATCAGAACCAGCTTGTACGCAGCCATCCTCACACAGATGCCCTCTGCCTTGTATTTCCGGAATATTTGGGGTAAGTGACTCTTCTCAAAATGCGGCAGCACAGTCGGCAGATTTGTTCTGATTTCGCCGCAAACCCAAAGACGGCTACAAAGCAGCGGGAGCAGTATTCTTGCTAGTCTGGACTGAGTAGTAGGTATATAGAGTTGGCTGGTCTGCCTGAACTTGACAGATTTCACGAGCCCGAGCTCTCTTCCTGCTGATTTCCACCAATCAGAAGGCGAGCTGTGCGCGCCAGAGGCGGGAGGGAGGGAGGAGGACGCGCACAGAGGCACGTCCTCACACCCAGCAATGCGTACTGCAGACTGGCGTCAGCGCATCACTTGGGGAAATTGTTCGTGTATACACACAGACTATACAAACAGCACATCTGTATTCATTTACTTTTTTACTTACCCATTATCTGAGATGGCTCTGTTGCAGCACCAGCAATCTGCACTGTTGCTTCATTTTGTTCCTCATCCCTATAGATAGACATAGTGCTGCTGTGTAGTAGAAAAGCTACTGGATAGCTGTATCAAGCTGTCTCCCTCATAAATTTGGCTGCATAGACACTCGAACTGTAGACATTTGAGGTATTGTTAGGCCTACACATAGCAAAACACTATTAAAACAGCTTTGAAAGGAACATATTTAAATGTGGTGTCATTTAACAGTAATGAACAGACACCTGAAAGACTAGTATGCTTTTAATTTGCAGTTTGCTCATGAGGACTTATGAGGACCTCATGGACTTGAGATGTGACTTCCCCAGCTATGACACACTCTGACTGTATTAGCCTACTCATTTGATTTTTGTTGTAGACATTGGTTATTCTGGGATATGGCACTCAACATCCTTCAATAGTCCCTCATTCAAACCAGAACTGCCCTGTTGAAGTGTTGCTTGAGTATTACACTAAATTCAGAGAGCTTCAGATATTACCATCCATGACCTTTGACCTTGCAATAGAGGGGGGAGTAGTCAAAGTTTACCATTCAGCATTTTAGGAGCAAAACAAGTGCAAGGAGTCACGAGTCCACAGTCCATAATGGGAATAAGACACTTAGTTTGGCGTTACTGGACAAAATGCATTGTTATCCACTGAAGAATGCTGAAATTTAATGTTGTGCATTTGTCAAAACAGTGTCCGTTGCTCACTGGCAGGCTGCATATATAATTAACTTGTCCTGGAACATAGGAATAAAATCACCATCAAAGATGAAGTAAAATGAAATGTCCTCTTGAAATGAAAAACAAAACAAAAAACTAACAAAACATAAGTCATGTACACTATTTCCAGCATAGTGGTCCACTGAGTCTTGACATGGCATTGACACACAAAATCACTTTGTCATCCGATAATCTTAATATTCAACTACATTTTGTCAAATTAATTTGGGTAAATTAAATGTAGGTTGTGAACACACTTTGGAGTTGAATTTAGCTTTGTATATTTCATTAGGCCAACGGAATTTGTCGAGATTTACCATTCTGATTTAATACCTTAATTAAGTAAACAAAAGTCTGGCCATTAAATAGCACTGGAAATTTCATCAAATACTTTTTTTTATATGGCGTTAATTGATTGGGTTAACAATGCTCTGACGTGTTTCCGTGGGTGGAATGATTGTGTCCAATCAGGGCTAGACATTAGGTTTCTCACAGGACCATTTGAACGCTGATTGGTTAAAGATCAAAACACTCAACTGGTTCCGCCTTTTCCCGGAAGCTGACAGTCATCTGATTTTTCTTTTCTTTCTTTTTCTGTTTCCTTGTTAGCCATCGTCAGTACGAGCCTACTAGCCAATAAAACAACCGTCCCACTTTCTGTCCCTCTTTTGTTTAGTCTTCTTTTCTCTTTTTTCGCCTTCTCCAGGAATTAAAACAATTCCTCGTCCACCTCCGAAATCATGGACGAGACGAGTCCGCTTGTCTCTCCGCTCCGGGACTCCGGAGATTTCAGCTACGGTCCCACAGAGCCAACTAGTCCCCGGGGCACGTTTGGAAGCACACCGGGCTCGGTGGTGCGCATCCCGGCTGGCAGTCCGGGGTGCAGCCGGGAGAGACAGCCGCTTCTGGACCGGGACCGTGGGAGCTCGCCTCGGGAGCCGCACAGGAACGAGTTTCCGGAGGATCCCGAGTTCAGAGAGATCATCCGAAAGGCCGAACGAGCCATAGAGGAGGGGATCTACCCGGAGAGGATCTACCAAGGATCCAGTGGAAGCTATTTTGTCAAAGACTCACAGGGGGTAAGAAGAGAAGCTGTTAACTTCCAGCTACCGATTACTGAACGCTGCCGGTCCCTTTAGCTGTCATATGGCGGATCTGTGATACCTGTGTGTTGTGTTGTGACTACAAGACTGAAAGACAGCTAGACTGTTTCAATACTCGCCTGTAGGAAAGGCCTCGTCAAACTAGCCTGTGATGACTTGGCAAATAGGCTGTAAAGCAAACACAGTATGAACCTACATGTTATAGTTTAAACTAGTCAACAAGCATTTCTTAGACTTGAAAAGAATAGAATACAACTTTATTGTCCACCAAGGTGGAAAATGATCTTTAGTCTGTCTGGCAGTTAATAAACACATACACACACACACACACACACACACACACACACACACACACACACACACACGACAACAACTGGTTCTGTGGCTAGCTGATTATTGTATGACACACAATACACAACACATTCAAGGAAAGCTATATAGACAACTTGTAAAATTTTACAAGCTGAGCTATTAAGAAATTTAAATAGATACGTTGCATGCATTTCCTGAAAACATAATCAACATTTACATTCACATTTTAGCTTTTTTTTTTTTTTTAACTTCTTGATCCAGTTGCTTAGCTCCCCCTGAAATGCTTTTATAATCGATGTGACTGCGGCTGTGCTGGCAGGTGTTCAGCATCTCCATTCCTTCTACTGAGGCAGGTAGTCTGTTAGTGAACATTCATCTCTGTCACAGTGATGTCAACAACAACACAGAGGCACAGATAACATGCTTGTCACACAGTATTTCAGGTATCTTTTTCTTGGTTTTCCCTGCATTCCAAGTGTGAGCAAAGAACGAAAGTCTTAATTATCTAATCAAACGGAAGATGCTGAGCACACGTCTGATGTGTTGCAGCCCTTCTAATCACTTTATTTTTGCAAGTGTTTAACAAAGTGCTACACATTCAAGACAAATCAGGGAGTCGACACATGGACAATTATAGAGCATATCTTTCCATTTGTCACACTGAACAACACCTCCTGACTCTTTCTAATCATGCCAGATTAATGACAGTAAACTTTGATCAGCACTAATGGAGCAGGCCAGTAAAAGTCTTGAGCAACTCACAGACACTGTCCTCCCACTATGCCCTTATCTACAGTGTGTGTTGTGTTCAGTCCATGTTAAAAAAAGAAAAAGAAAGAAAGTGTGTTGTTGGACTTTGTGGCTAGATCCTCACAAATTTCATGTGCTGTATTTTGTCTGTTCAAGATGAGATTGTCCAGGTCTTGTATAATGTGCCACTTTCTTCACTCACTAAAGGCTTACAAAACAGAAAAACGTGTTCTAGGCTGAGTGTGTGAGGTTTTTATCCAATGACCCTCGCCCCCCACCCCCACCTCTCCATTTTCCTTAGTCACCAGTGTGCTTTCTAGTCATGTGCTAGCTCTCTGTGAGGATATAATTCTCTTCGATGACCAAGTTTTATGTTGTAATCGGTGTATGTGTGTGTGTGTCATACTAGCATAATGCGACGTGTGATTTTCTATATACTACTTTAAAGAGACACCGCACCCATTATCCATCTTTTGCTTATCAAACGCTCATCCCCTATAGGCTTTATAGTTTGTACTTTCAATTCTTACAGAGCATGGTGGCAGTGGACAACTTCAGTTCATGTTGGTTACAGTGAATTGCAATAGCGACACGTTTTCACTATATAAAAAGTGGCATTTTAAACCACTCCTGCAGCAAAATGAACCTTTCCACTGTCCCCCTGTATGCGCTGTATGTTTAAGTTGCTTTTTCAAGATTGCAAAGGAGAATATTGTCCTCGAATTTAAATATTTAATTGTCTCCTACACAACCAAACCTTCCTTTCTTCTCCATTCCTAAACTTATCTTTCCTAACTCCCTTCGGATTCTGAACCTCTCTGTCTGCTCTCTCTTTCCTGATTCTCTTTCTTTGCCTTTCCTTCTCATTTTCCCCACTCTGCCTCCCTCCACAGAAAATCATCGGCGTGTTCAAACCTAAGAATGAAGAGCCCTATGGCCAGCTAAACCCCAAGTGGACTAAGTGGCTCCAGAAACTGTGTTGTCCCTGCTGCTTTGGCCGCGACTGTTTGGTCCTTAACCAGGGTTACCTCTCGGAGGCCGGGGCCAGCCTGGTCGATCAGAAACTGGAGCTCAACATCGTTCCCAGGACCAAGGTGCAGACCCACACAGTGCTATTTCAGCATAACAAAAGCAACAAACCATTTGGCAAATACTCCCTCTCTTAATCAAGCTTTTGCACTCTAGGTGGTGTACCTGGCGAGTGAAACATTCAACTACAGTGCCATAGACAGGGTGAAATCTCGAGGAAAGAGGCTAGCCCTGGAGAAGGTGCCTAAAGTGGGCCAGCGCTTCCATAGGATTGGACTGCCACCAAAGGTAAGCTGGTGACTGGTAAAGGAAAATTTCACCCTCAGAAGTCTTGAAATTAAAACTGTTGGATGTTAAAAAAACTCTCACTACAAGCTCCATTTAGTAGCAGTTCTGGGGCTTTCAGTCAAGAAAATACACCAAGCAACAAAAAGACCAAGTCATTTTGTGTGAAGGGGTTTAAGGGGGATTTTTCCCTTAACTCAGTTCAGTACATTAAGGGCAATGGCATTACAATGTAAATAAACAAAACATCCAGAGAATACTTGTTCTGTGTCTAACATAAATACCTCGATCTGTTGTATTCCACCAGGTTGGTTCCTTCCAGCTCTTTGTTGATGGATACAAGGATGCAGATTTCTGGCTGCGGAGGTTTGAGGCGGAGCCTTTGCCTGAAAACACCAACCGTCAGCTCCAGCTGCAGTTTGAGCGGCTCGTAGTCCTCGATTACATCATCAGGAACACAGGCATGTAGTCACCCTGTCAGCACTGCCAGATCTCAGGGTCATCATTATGGGCAATGTACTCAGCAAAGTAAAGCAAGGTTAACTTGTTTATTAGAATATATATTGCTATAAAGATGTTTTTCTACAGTCAACGTTGCTGAATGAAGTTCATGTGCTTGTCACAAACGATGTAACTCTGCTTTAATTAGGATTGAATTTGAATCTCTGTTTATATCTAGACAGAGGAAATGACAACTGGTTGCTGAAGTACGACTGTCCCATGGACCCTGTTGGGAATAGGGTGAGGACGCACACTCTCACACACACAGACACAGTTAGCGTCTTGACATTCATTTTTTAAAATGCTGATCCCAATGGTTGAATATATTTTATACCAATATCTCTATCTCTGTAGGACACAGACTGGGTGGTAGTAAAGGATCCCATCATTAAGCTGGCAGCTATAGACAACGGCCTCGCCTTCCCCCTCAAACACCCTGACTCCTGGAGAGCCTGTAAGTTGACATTGTTTTTAACCAATCACTGCTCTGATATATTTATATATAATTTATCATTTTATTATTCTTTTTTTCGTCCCATTTTGATTGCACTCAAAGTTTCTTAAAAGATTTTTTCCCCCCAAAATACTATGATAGATCAGCTATTGCGTCACTGTATTTTCAACTTTCCAGCTGTTTAAAAGTAGCGTACATCATCATTAAGACACCGTTTAACTGTCCAATCACCAGACCCGTTCTACTGGGCATGGCTTTCCCAGGCCAAAGTTCCTTTCTCCCAGGAAATCAGGGAACTGGTCCTGCCCAAACTCTCTGACCCAAATTTCATCAAAGACCTGGAAGAGGACTTGTACGAATTATTCAAGGTATGGAGGGACTCAAATTAAATATTCACTGACATTATTGTGCAGAATGAGGTGGTAATTATGTAAGCAAGTAGAATGTGAGAATCTGGCTGAGAAATGGAAATGAGGGAAAATACAAGATGGAGAGGAGGATGACTCAGTTCTGTGGCTGTGAACATTATGTATAACATACGTGTACTGTCTACTGTGCCTCACAGAAAGACCCTGGTTTCGACAGAGGACAGTTTCACAAACAAGTAGCCGTAATGAGGGGGCAGGTGAGTTTTTTCCTCTCTTCTCTGAACAGCAAAATCTAAAGCTGTTACTGGATTTAGATAAGACATACAGTCCGCTGGCACCAAACAGGGGAAGTGATACTCTTCTTTGCTTTAAAGAATAAATCCACCAAAGTGTTTTTGTTTTAACGTGATTTTTCTTTCTCCTTTTTTATCCCAAGATCCTGAACCTGTGCCAAGCTCTGAAGGATGGTAAAACACCCCTGCAGTTGGTCCAGATGCCCCCAGTAATCGTCGAAACAGCCAGGGCACCTCAGAGAGCCAACAGCGAGTCCTACACGCAGAGTTTCCAGAGCAGAAGACCCTTCTTCACCTGGTGGTAGGAACAATTCACTGAAGGGGAAGAGGAGGAACAGCAGGAAGCCGAAGTGAGGAGTGTACGGATGAAAGACGCAAAGGTTTCTCAGAAATGGAAATAATCACTGACCAATCTGGCCAATCACCCTCCCCTCCTCTACTTATGGATATTTTGGTTACAAAGACTGTGTGAGTGGGTGGAGAGATGAGGCCAAAAGAGGAAGAATTTCGTAACATATAACTTCCCTGTTTGCTTCTGTGCCTTTTGTGGATGTCAATAAGGAATTAACGCCTAAATGATGAGGACTCTGTACCTTCCTGTGAGAGATTTCAGTGAGATGTCAGACTTTTCTTTCGGACTCCTGGGTGCACGTAATGTTTGCTCACACACATGCACGCCAGTCAAAAGCCTCACATACTTTGTTTTTGGATGGGAGGTGTCGCATTCCATGTTTTCTTTTCTTTATACCTCTCTGCCTTTTTAATATTCACCTGCATATTCCCTCCCATGCAGTTAAAAGCCCTGGGCTGGTGAAAGCAGCGGTGCCACCAGTGAAGATTCTCATTTTATTTTTTAACAAATGAGAGAAGTTTGCATTGTGGTTTAAGTCTTAAAGATTAAGGAACTGGGCACTCAGTGGTGTGGATGTCTTTACACAGTGAACACAAGCCATGTGAACTGGTTTCACTCATTGATCCTCCTAACTGTTTAGATTAGGATCTGCAAGTCATCTGGAGTGATAGAAAGCAGAAGCACTTTCGGTTAAAGAACCTGTTTGTTAAGCTAACAAGTACGACTGTTTCACTTAATTTTACTTCTTTCACCAATGAGTTAAATCATAGGTGAAGAAGACAAAATGATCCCATCTGCAAGCAGGCAGAGGGAGGTTGGTGGTTCCCAGTCCACAAGCTCCTGTTTCTCTCGGCCATGTTGATTTCTGTTCATTTTCTGGCTCATGGGGTGGACCTAAGTAAACAACAAAGTAACTTCCTGCTGTACTGAACTGACATGAAATGTATTGTGACAATGCACTGTATAATTTGTATGTAATATTTAATGATAGATTATAATTAAAAAAACATATTCCATTAATGCACATGACTTGTGTGTTTGTGAATGACAAAGGTTTACAATCCGACACAGTCACACTACACAAATCTGAAAAATTCAGCCAGACCTCCAGTGCTTTACTGTATCCTGTTGATGTTTGCTGGGTATAATTACAACTGCAGGTCATTTTAAACATGTTATAGTCCAAAAATAATATGTTAATGCTCCATCAAATCACACCTTTAAAGCTGCTATAACTAATACTTTTACATTAACAATGGTTCAAATGTGTAATGTAAAAGGAGTCGCTTATAGTGATGAACCCAAAGAGAACAATCACCTAACTCTGTAGTTCCCATCAGCTCTACGGAGCGCTTCAGCGTCTTTCAGCTCATTGTTTTCATTTTATGGCCAACTTTACCGTTTTGGTTCAGTATAACCACTGTCATCAGGGAAACTCTGATAAACCCACTACCTGCTCAGCACCGAACAGCAGACAGACACAGTTAGTGACTAGCTGGTGAACATAGTGGAGCATTTAACAGATATTTCCCTCAAGAGTTGGTAGAGTCCAAAAACAGGGTGAATTTTGAACTGACTTTCGCCATTTGGCCAGAAACATGTTTCCAAATAAATGATAATATTGCTGTGTAACTGCTGGATGTGTAAATAAATAACTGGTTGCTAACAAGTTCTCCACATCTTAAAAGTTGATAATATGTCAGTTTTGTGTTTGCTGCTTGTTTCCGCTGCCAAAAAATCAGTTAATGCAGATTTTAAGATTAAGTGATTGATGGCATCTTAATTTAGACATTTATTTTAGTATTAAAATAAACCCCCAAAACATCCTAGGCTAGAAAGGTTCTTAAAGTGCTCCTGAAAAATTTACATTTAATGCAGCGTTACAACATCCTCCCCTGTTTACCATGATAATATATCATGAGTTCTCTGGCAAGTGCAACACCAACTGTCCAGCAGCGACAACATAAATACCACTTGGAAACTCTAGGGGGGGGGGGTAAACGCTGAAAAGTTGTCTATTGCCACTTTAACTTGTAGAGTACATGTTAGCAGAAGGTGCTAACAATAGTAATACAGTATATCCTTTCATGCAGAATCAATCCTGTATTTCACGACTTCAGCTTCATTGCATCTTCCACCACTCTGTGTTGTTTCAGTCCGTTTTTACTGGAGGATGCGGTGAAGGTAGCGTTCCGAGTGTCTGGCACACTCCTGTCTTGCCACATCCAACCTCCATGAGGAGACTTTGAAAGGATTTTGGTTCACTGGGATATCTTCCACAGTCGCTTGCAGAAATTCTCCCGGACTGGGCGATATGTTGGCCTCTTCATCCTCAACAGTGTAGACGGATAATGGCTCCTCAATCCTGGAACACAGAGATGTAACTCTGGTTTAGCTGAACTATTACAAGCCTACATATATAATATGTACAATATTATACTTTGAGCACATTGGACTGCCTAACAACTACTTTGCTGACTTGTTAATGCATGAGTTTGGGTTATGTGAATTATAAACCTTTGACCTTTTGAACATCAAACAAGCACAATACTAATTGTTATCTTTATTTATAATTCCCCTAATGTAGGCATGGCTGACTGAGAGCCAGTTGTCTGCCTGTTGAAGTCGATTGTACAAGTTTTGCTGCAAGATCTCTGGCCAGAGCATGCAGCACATTAGTTATTGAGCGATAGAGGAGGAGAAAGAACCATGTTTAGGCTCTCTCCTCCAAGTGTTGGAATGAGCCTCAAGATAGCTGTGGCTCAAGAAAGGCACAAGAGCCATGAGCAGGAAGTAGCTAGCTTGCCAGCTGGACACAAGCTGGAGTCTGATCAACCTCTGCTTGGATGCCTGGAGGTGGGGGTATGATGTTCAAAGACCTGAAACACCCACTGATTCCAAGGTCACTGATAAAGATCATTCAGTATGATCAAAAGCTCTTCAAATGCTACTAAATAGAGCTGGAGGGGAGATTATTTTGTCAAATGCAGTTTCCACGGTCAAGAATGAAGTTAATGGCATTAATTACTGGTGATGTATCCAGAAGACAGAAGATGCAGTATTTAGCACAGCCTCTGATTAGTATCTGTGCATAATGCAGCCATGATCTTACATTAACATGTAAATGGTAATAACTTCAATAAGGTATACTGCTACTCTAGGATTGCAGAACTGAATGAAAAAAGTCATAGTTGTCCTTTATTTCTCAGGAAAAGAAAAAGAGAAATAGCCATTCAGCAACTGAAATAAAGATGCCTAAAATTACTTTAGAGACTTCAGCACGTTAGACAAAACTACTGTATATTCAAACAGAGATTTAACTCTCAGCATTGTGCTGAAGAAGTAAAGTTATTACAATTTTGAAACCAAAGCGTCAGACAACAAGACTAAGAGCCTACAGCCAAGCTAGCGGCTGTGAGGCTGTCAGCATGCTAACATTCTCACATTTACAATGTTAAAATGCTGATGTTGCACAGGTAATGTTTACCATGTTCACCATCTCTCAGTTTAGACTATAAGCATGCTAACATTTGTTAATTAGCACTAATAAACACAAAGTACAACTGAGGCTGATGGGAATGTCATTAAGTTTGCAGGTATTTGCAGTGGACAAATAAATATTTTGACCTAATAATGGCGCTAGATGAAAAGGTACAATAAGGGATCACCACCGGAGTGGGACATGAATGTCTGTACAAAAGTAATGGCCCACTGACAGACATTGCCATCTTTAGAGCCATGTCGCTAGCTTAGCTAAAAAATGATTGCAATACCATTTTGTTATTACTACACCGCAATGTAGAGTCACACCACCATTTTACCATTCTGTGGCACTTCATTCAGTCCTGCCACTAATCTAATTTTGTCTCAGGGAGGAATGTCGAAAGCAAAGCATGACAGTGTGTGTGTGTGTGTGTGTGTGTGTGTGTGTGTGTGTGTGTGTGGTATGCAGAGACAGGAGGACACAGTCTTGTGAGGTCATGCTGAGTTTGTTAGGCACATGACAATTTACACACTGCATTTCAAGACACAGAGGGAGTCTGGACTCAAGTTGGACAGGACCATGAACATTTAAAAGTTCAACTGATTGTTTATACGTAAAGAAGATGACAGTAGACAGATAACTGATAAGTAGGGAGAGAACAGAGAACTACTCTGAGGGATTAAGAGAATGTTTCACTCCTTTTCCTTTTAACTCCTCATCTACACATCACTTTTCACATCCTTTCTTTACTTTTTGACCATTTGACACTGTCACTTACCTGAGATATCCTGATGCTCTGAGCCACTTGTGATCTCTGTGTCCCTCCGCTCTGATACCTGCTTTATTCCTTGCTCTGACTCGGAGCCCCACCAAGGCATGGGCCAGCCCTGCCTCGTCCTCTCTCTTCGCCCCTTCCTCCTCCTTCACCTCCTCTGCTCCCTCGATATCTGCATCCATCCCTCGCCACACCAGCTTCGCCCGATGTTCAGCGTCACTGTCTCCTGCTGTTCTGAACAGCCTGTGCAGCTGGTGCAGGTTGACCCCTGTAAAGATGTTGGAGCATCCGGACTTCCTGTTGCGTCGATTGGAAAGTTTCCACTGCACAGGCAGGCCTTCCTCAGAGGAGGTGGATTCTGGGGCCTCTGCCATGTTGCAAGGGTGGATGGTTTCCAGGTGATGATATAAGGACAGGAGGACAAATTCAAGGGGGGAAGGTAAGGTAAGCTGAAAAGGGAGAGAAAGGAAAGAGACCAGATTGGTCAAACTAAAGAGATCACAGCCACAAGAAAAGCTCAAGCCTCCAGCCAACAGACACATTTCCATGGCTGCAGCCAAAGACCAAATTACCTCAGTCACCCTTTCCTGTGTGATAGTCTTATCTCATTATTCATGGATCTTAAGTGTTTAGGGAGAGGTAACATACATGCACAAACACACTGATGTACAGCTGCAGTTAAGGATCATTCTCATTATAGATTAAGCTGTCAGCTATTTTCTCGATTCATCTTTTGGGCCATAAAATGTCAGCAAAAAATGTTCACTGCACTTTTCCAAATTACAAGTTGACACAATTAATCTTCTAGTATTGTCCAACCAACAGTCCAAAACCCAAAGAAATTCAGTCTAATATCTTAGTAGACAAAGACAACCAGAAAATATTCACACTTGAGAAGGTGAAAACAGTATATAGGTTTTTGCCATTTTTGCTTTAAAGATGACTTGAATGATGACATGATCATCAGAAAAGATAAAAACTAGAATCATTTTTGATTGACTAATCAACTTATCGTTTCAGCTCTACGCTAATGTTAGTATCATGAAAATCTGGCACATCCAAACCTGAAGATGCTCACTTTTAAAATTGTTTCAGCCTCCTGCATCAATAAATTCTACCACACGTATTCTTCTACGAATCCATACCCTCGAAAGACATGTTTTGAGCGGTTAACTCAGCTATTTCTTGAGAAACTTACATTTTGGAGATACAGGTTTTAGACAGTATTGATATGCAAGGAACAGGGATGAGCAGAAACTCTGTGATGTTGTATACATCTCAATTCGCCCGCAGCCTATTCCTATACATACAAGTGACAGTGTAGCTATAGAATAAAATTGTTGGGCTATGTCAACTTTATGCTTCATATATTTTTGCTAGTATTACGTTTTTATGACATACTGAAATAGCCAATAACACCAACTCTTTCTCATGTAATTTCCCATTAACATCTCCATTAATTAAATGAATTGGCTGATAATGTTCACAGCTGTCTACTATAACAAGAAAAATAAGTTAGTACACTATACGTAAAAACCTCAAAGTGATAAACACAGGTAGAATGATGAGAGTTCTTACCTTACCTTGTGTAGTTTGAATGAGACAAACTAACCATGCACTACAGGCAGACAGACAACCTGATTAGCTAACCGGCATCCAGACTACAACCTTCACACCCGCTAATGCTGAGCTGGCCCACTTGCTGCGGGGGGGATGTAAAGGAATAAGAGTAATCCATGAATGACGTCAGTGCCGACTGACGTGCTTACCTCAAAGCAAGAGCCAGTTTGAAAAGGAAGAGAAAAAAGGAGTCTGAAAAAACAAATAGAGGCCAGCAAGTCCAGGACAGAAAGGAGGATTTGTGGGCTTCTGCTATTTAGTACATGTAAGTACATATAAACTCCAAGCTGTAAGGGGTGCCTCAGACAAACTGAGGGACATTACACACACACAGTGATGTAGAGAAAGCAAACAGAATGTCCCTATTAGTCCCTAGTTGGTTAAAAAACGACACATTTTCCTTTGAAATGTGGTGGAGTAGAAGTACAAAGTAGTATAAATGGAAATTCTATGGAAAGTACAAGTACCTCAGAACTGCACTTGTATATTACTTGAGTAATAAATGAGACTTTCCAACACTAGTAATTAGGCTCAAGTCTTATTGTGTTTGTTTTGCTGCAGTAATGCCTTTAGTTTCTTGCATCAGGTGTTATTTAACAACAGCCTGACATTGTATCAGTGGTTGATTGATTGATTACATTTGATTAAATTGGTTTGCAACAATTTGTGCCCACAAATTTGAACATACACAATGAAACATACACAGCGCCAGCCTGCAGTACTTATGCAAGTGCTAGAATTCGATGCCTGTGCTATTTTACAAAAACAATTAGTGCTGAGGCCTAAAACAATCCTCTTGGAACAGACCCCTTCTATGTGTGATTTACTGTTTGGTCCTGTTTGACTATGTGTACAAGTCAAACTCTTCAACTGGATACCTGAAATGTTCAATTAACTGTGACAGTCTGTCTTTATGTCTGTATCTCCCAACACTTTAAGTGGTTATAAATGAGATTAATGGAGTGAAATCATTCAAGTAGACTTGGCATAGCCCTCATATGAGTGTGCCATTTAACCATTGGGCTCAATATTAGTCAAGTTGAACTACTTGCTGCTATCCAGTGCCTGTTGTCTGTATTGCGTCACATCTTATGTTGACAGCTTTAGATATTTATGTTAAACTAAAGTATCCTATCCTCTCTGGGTTGTTGGTGTAAATGAATGATAGTGAATGATAAATAGATTCAATCAGGTATGAATGCATCTTTCTGTATAACAATTGGCCACCAAGTGGCGCCATTTTCCTGCCATTTTTGAGATATTCAGACTGCATCCTGAAGGCTGAATGTAGTTTTTAAACATATTTACTGCAAATGATAGATTAAAATGTGAATTAAATATAGGCAAGGTTTGATGCATGTGTATAAGTTCATTGTAATTTTCATTTTTCAAAAATGAATAGGTTTCATAAGAGAGTCACAAGAGTCATAGTTTTTATAAAATATATTTGGAGCTCTCCGCGCTCTTGAAAGCATGGACTGTGACTGACACAGCACAGCCCATGGCACTGTGGAGAGGAGCTTTACTGATGCACTATAACAACACAGTGTTATGTTTCTGAGGATATTACTGTCTGACCTCTGTTATGCTGAAAGAAGATTTTGCAAACTGTAGAAAGAACTGACTCTCCGTGCTCTGCTCTTGAGTCCCTGTCCATGGAGGTGCTACTGGCCAGCAGCATCCCGGAGAGTCTATTACGGTCACATTTAATAATCAATTAATCATATAAAATACATATTTTGTTGGTCAAACAAAATGCTATTTCAAATCTCAGGTCTGCTAACTGAAGTTGGGTTTTTCCTACAGCACCTGAAGGCAGCCTATTTAAAAGCAAGTTTAATCCAAACCAAACCACCTAAAGATAACATTGGTCCCGCGGTAAGTTTATAAATGAACCCTGTTAAGTTTTCTTTGACATTTCACCCAGTAGCTTGAAAATGATATGAAGCTCTTAAAGTGTTCCTGACAACTTTTATCTGAATAATTTGGTAATTGAAGTAACATGGCTCTGTCCTGCAGGAATCTGCGTTCGTTCGGGCTATGCTGGCTCTGGGCGTCCTCGGACCTTCTGGTTGGGTACTAGCCTACTTGCCCACTTAGAAGATTATAAAATCCGTGAGTGATAGACGGGGCCCTGAAGCATCGTTACGCTTGTTAAAGCTAGCGTGATTGAAAAGTGCCATTTGAAGCTTTTCGGACGTTTTGTTAACATAATAAACTTGACAGTCAATTTCACTCTGTCGGTTTCTATTTTTATTTTTAACTAGTGCAGTTCAGCCTTTACACCAGTAGATGTCAGAAGCTGTCGGCGGAAGTAAAACCCCTCGCTTTGCTTATAAACATCGCCACAAGGCATCCATAACTGAGAAATACTGTTGTACGTAAGGAGTTTTTAATATTGCCGAATCATTGCACAGAGATAGTGCCTCTGAATGCACCATGAAGCCGCAGCCTACAGGGACCAGAAAGCTCCCGTCTGTGACAAAACCAGCCGGAGCTGGAGCTGGAGCTGAGGCTGCGCTGTCTCTGCAAGAGGAGCTTGTTGCAGCGATACATGGAGCATTTGAAGTGGCCGTGGAGATCGCAGTCAGAGAGGTGACTAAGCTTGTAGGTCAGGCATCCGGAGACGTGTATGAAGAGATGCGCCGAGAAAACGAGTCCCTCAAACAAAGACTGCAGAGAGCTGAAGCCATGCTGGACTGTGCGCGCATGGAGGACAGGGGTGGCAGCTCCCCTCCTCCTACAAAGCAAGTGCTGAATGCCACCAACCATACAGATCGACCGCCTCACCCGAAATGCAATCAAACGAGCGCAAATCCCAAAGTGGCCAATGCGCACGGTTGCACTGGGGTCAGAGGTGACACTCCTCCTGCACCTCACAGCCGTGCAGACCAGCCTCCAGACCGCCAAGAGACGCATGTGAGCATAAATGAAGAGCAGAGATCAGGCGATGATGGAAAGACGCAGCACGTCAGTGATGCAGCTTCAGACGCAGAGAAAAACAATGGATATGCTCTTGCCTGTGATGCCTTGATTAAAGGTATACAGTAGTTTTTATTTTCGGCTTGATCACTTTCCTCCCATCATACCTCATTGGTCAATATAAAGTGGATTAAAATACATTTTGGCTCAAATGATAAGTGTGCAGAGAAACTGCATGTTCATATGTGGTGCTGACTTTTTTTTAACACATTTTGCAGACCCATAAGTGCGAAACTGTAGTGACACTTGCTGTGACTTAGTGCGTTGCTAAGTCAGGTTGGCTGAAGTGCGAACACGGGTCACTTTGTTTCCAATATGTAAATCGATGAGATGTCTGTTTGCTCATGCTTGTGCATTCACTGAGAGCTCAGGTTTGTGTAGGTTACATCCATTGAAAATGCCCAAATCATCTCTGAATGTACACTTACTGCTTATGTTTTATTTTATTTACAATTTTAGCTTATTTTGAAAACGCAATACCTTAAATTCCATAATCAATTTAATAATTTAAAAGCAGACTGAGGAGCACCAGCAACACTTTGGGATACCATTGGTCTATTACAGTGGGGTCAAATTCTGTTTTTAATCCTTAGTGACTTAATCCATGTACACCATCTTAATAAATACAAATGGTTTTAGAGGGCTTTCAGTCTTTCTGTTACCAAGAGAACTCAGCAATGTACTTGGACGCTGACTAATGTTCACTTAAAAAGCATTCACAGAAACTGTGCTCAAGTATGTCATTCATAAGAAGAAATACTTTTCTAGAGAATTTAAAGAATATACGTCTTACTGTGTTCCTGTAAATAGCAATGTCAAATGTCTTGTGTTTCCTTGCTCACTGCGTGTACCCTCTAACCTTTTTGTTTACAGAAGTCAGTGAAGAGATTTCCCGTGTATGTGTGGTGAGGGTAGAAAGCATTGACCAGCCATGTCGAGACCTGGCAGCTCAAGACCGCAATTCTCCACCACTTCCCAGTGGGGATGACAAGACCACTTTAGTGCAGGTTACAGTAAAGCAGGAGATGTCAGAAGAGGAGAGCGATGGTTCAGCTTGCGGTTTAGACTCGATCAAAGTGGAGGACTTTAGCCTGGAGTGTATGTCAGCAGTCCAGTCCAACATGCTGGAGGAGTGGAAACCAGAAGTGCTGGATATTCAGAGCCAAGACTCAAACACTCCTCTGTCCTGCACCGGGCTGGCTCAGGGTAAGAGGGAAAACACTGAGTGTCTGAAACGACCACAAAATGTCTCTTTTATTGCAACAGATTATGTGGGATTAACTATTCAGATTGGTGATATACTGAATTATGTTAATATTCAGTATCTTTATATACTTAGTGTTTTCCCCATGTCTCAGAAACTCTGATTTAGGCCGCTGGAACAAAGGCAGTAAGTAATAATATCTTTGCTAATGTTGAATTTGATCAAATGTCAATTTAAACTTAATTATTTTCTATTGATTGCCTTTGTAGTATTGATCAGTTCTACACCCAATATGTAATCAGCCAGTTGGCATCATATCCATGTGACAGTCATACTGCATCATCTAAATGCATTCTTCCAATTTCCTTTAGTTTAACCCCAAATGTGTGATTTTATTTTTTCTTTTCTTTTCTTATAGCTCATCCTTCCAACCTGACCACCAACCTCCCACCACCCACTGATCTTCCACCCCTCTCCTCAGAGTTCCCAAACATCTTCGAGCTGGCAGAACCACCTCCCATCCCAGAAGCCCCTCCACAGGTTTACGGAGTCCACGTACGGAGCAGCCGCAACCTCAGTCACACCTTCACCAACCTCTACACCTGCAAGTTCTGCAGTCAGACGTTCCACCTGCCCAGCTTACTGCGGCGGCACTACGGCCAGTGCCTGCAGAAGCTCCAGCAGTGTTGTCAGCAGCCGGTAGCAGGAAGCAAGAGGACCAGACTGCAGCTCTACCCACCGGGCTGCAGCCCCTTCCGCTGCACAGAATGCAACCGAGAGTTCAACCGCATGGAGAACCTCAAGACTCACCTTCGCATCCACACAGGAGAGAGACCATACACCTGCTCAGTCTGCTCGAAGTGTTTCCGTCACTCTGGGGCATTGACCAGGCACTTCCGTATCCACACCGGAGAGAAGCCTTACATCTGCGGACAGTGTGGGAAGTCTTTCAGAAACTGTGGCGGGCTCAAATTCCACCAGCGTTCACACAGCAAGCAGCTACAGTAGAGTGGGACTCAGAGCTCTTCAAGATGAGATGTAAACAGCTGATTTTATGCAATTCTCAATATCAATATGTTTTAAATTTCATCGTTACGTAAATAAAAGCAAAACTAAATCTTTACAGAGTTTTCCAGACTGCCAGCCCTGAAACTGTTGAATGAAATAGTCTGGACATGTACTGTCCCTTATGTACACCTGATTGACAGCACATGCTTTTCAGTGCTAAACAGAAAAAGTAGCATTTTACAGTCTTTTTGATTTATCATTGCAGGGATCCAATATAAAACTCAACAAAGTACAAAGCTAGGGAATGTTGTTTGTACTCAAGGATGCATTATTAACGTTTCAGAGGTGGATCGCACGTGCTTTGAGACATTAATGACCCACACATATTGGTCTAACATTAAATGATAGTCTGGCTTTTACATATACTGTCAGGTAGTAGGTGACAGGGCCTCTCCTGTCTGTACTGTTTCACCTTTTTCTACAAGGTCTTCTCTTTTGAGATAGCAGGTATTGTTTTTAAGAGCTCGTACACGGAAAGCAGCATGAAAAGTCAAGTGCTTCATATTGATTTCAAACCATAAATGATTATGTTACTGAAACAAATCTGATGAGCTTTATTTCAGTGTTGATGTTCTATAAACCAGTGTCCTCATTAGTACAAACAGTGACTATGTGATCAGTCACTAGGTCAACCATTCAGCTACATACTGTATATGATGGCTCTGTAATGTGAAACCTTTCAGTGCCAGTTTCTAACTTGTTTATGTTGGTTATTAAAGAAAATCAGTTTGTTTCTTTTTCATGGCAAACTATTTGATTGTGTGCCTAATGTATCCAAATATTTTTGACTACAATGTATGGAAAATCATTTCATTTGATTAATAAAAAGTATACTTGATGAAGGTTGGACAGACCGAAACATTGTAATCAAATAAATATTTCAGCAGTAAGCAAGACAGTGTGCGGGAGTTCTTCTCGTCACATTCAGGTGTGCAGAGACTTTTTAAAACATTAACAAAAGTATGAAAAGTGGACAAAGTGTCAGTTTTTAAAAAAATTCTCTGCAGAGTCCCAGTCTACCTTGAGAGTTCACTCGTTCCATGTCGACTGAGTCAGACAGCAGCCAGGTTTGAGAACAGCAGAGAAGATGACTTGGAGGCATTCAGATTGTCAATAGAGGGCGACAAAGATCATATATATCACTACTAAACCCATGCAATCACAATCTTGTAATCAAAGAAATTAGGGTTGCAGTTCACAAGACATTACTGTCAATCACATACAGTGGTTCCTGAAATCTGCATAGTCAACTTTCTCTAATCCTCGTTATAACCCCTTAGATACTGTAAGACTTTGGCGAGCAAAACAATAATACATTAAATACACTGAAACAATAGCAGAATATGGATTTACTACAACTCTTGTACACACATACACACTAAAGGTTTGCACCAGTGTGTAGCCAGACACACCACATCTTCTCATATGTGTTCAAAGAGCCTGTTGCTGCAGTATGATGGAGTCATAAAAACTTGCTAAACAGTTTCATTAAGACTTAATTGAACCATTCCAGTGTCCCAGGAGATAGTCTCGTCCCATCACACCATACCTGTTTGTCGACTCAGTAGTTTGATTGGACGTTTTAATAAGGAAATAGGGGCAGTGTGTGTGCGCTTAAGGATCAAACACAGGTCATCAAAGGTACTGCAGTTGAGTAGCTGTTGTGTGTGCGTTTACTGACATTTCTGATTACTCTTCTCCATCAATAACATTTCTTTATTCCCTGTTTTGCTATCTTTGTGTTAGTGTTATCTCTGTTCCCTCTCTCGTTGTTACTCCCTGTCTGCATGCTCTGGTGTGAAAACAAAGCTCCAAAATCCTGCAGAGACTGCAGCAGTCATCAAATGTCCACCAGCTGCTGCAAAACACAGCCTCTGTCCACTGAAAGACTTAAACAGCACTTTAACTGATGAGTTTTACTTTTAATCTCAGTGACGCTCCACCCAAAACCCATGTTCTGACTGTCAAACGCTCAACTTTGGAGGCTTGACTGGTGGCACTTGACAGTTGACAGTTTCCTCCTTCACAGAAGGCTGTGGTCAGCTTGAATTCATGTCAGCTAAATACACTTCTTCCATTTGTCATTTTGGCTCACAGTAATGAGGCCCAATCAGCAAGTAGAGGATGCTCGCTTCTCACTAACTAGGCCTATATATCGAAAGTTTGACACTAGAAGGCTGTTTTCACATCCATCTGCTAAAGAGGTAAAGTGTCTCTCTGCTCACTTTAAATCTGAGTTCAAGGCTCATACATACAATCAAAATTATTTGACATCACAGCTAGTTTTGAAAGCCAATTGTTGTCCAAAATGCAACTTGATATGAAAACCTGAAGCCTCCAGCCCATATACAGTGAAAATTGACTTTTCAATTAAGTAGGAGACATTTTATGTCTAGAAATTTCACATATTTATAGATTCTGGAGGATAAAATGTAATGTATTTTTCAAGGTCATAATTTTAGTATTTATTTTTTGGAAAAAACATTGTAGACACAAAATTATTATTCAGAGATTTTCATATGTCATTAAGTAATTTTTTTGTTATTTCATTTTAGAAGTAGACTTAGATAAAGCCTTTGGTTATCCATTTTTATTTATTTTTCAACATAATCTATATTTTCGTCCTCCACACTAGCCAATGCTCGTCCTCCTCTGTGATCGATTGTATCGGGACACGAGCTCCTTTTCTGCTATCAATTATTCGGTCTGGATTAAAACGAGGAAGCGGACGTACTCAGAACAACACAGAGCTAACCAAGCTAGCTGGGACAAATAAAATAACTGCTTTGCCCGTCTGTTTTCTCCGCAAACAACTGGCCAGTTTTATAAACCGCCTCGTTTTGACAGGTGAATGCTCATGCCGGAGGGCAGGCTGCTGTCATGTTGACTAGGCCGGTTGAATTTGGAGGCTCTTCCTTCCTCCAGGCGGATGATGTCGGTGGGACTCGCTAGTTACGCCTGAGCTCTTCTCAGCGCCGCTGCTGCTGCTTCACAAGTTGGCTGTTGTTGGGCCTCAGCTCGGGGTAATTTATCTCTTTCATACCCGGCAGATGGTATTAGCTGGGCTGAAGTAACAGTAATATATCTACAGTGTCCTTCTGTTAGCAAGCCAAGAAAACTTTCCTCTTTGACAGCATCTCACAGGCCACAGCACTCAGCGCTGAGCGCTGCTTAAAGGTGATGCTGCTTAAAGGTGATGCTGCTTAAAGGTGATGCTGCTTAAAGGTGATGCTGCTTAGATGCTCCTTTCCGTGGCTGTTCACGGTTAATTTCTTTAAATTTTAATAAGGCTACAGTCTCCCCACTGCTCCCCACCTTCTGCACGGACAGTTTCAATTTGTACTTTTCATGTCCGCCAGTTTGGTCTCGTTGGGACTGAATTGTGAAACTGGTTTGACAGGGTCCAGAGTATATCGCTTTAGGGGGCTGTGGCATTTGTTAGTCAGGAATCTTTCTTGCCTTTTCACTGTCCTTTCACCCTCTGAATCCACTTGCTTTCTTTTCCTCACTCTGTACAGGAATGACGATGCATGGCGTGTCCCAGGACCCCTCACAGGGTACAGGGGAAGGGGGAGAGCTGGTACACACATTATCTAAAGAGGCCCCTGGGTCTCCAGATGCCTCTGAGTTGGGGAGCCCACGGTGTACACCAAACTTTGACCTCCTCAACATGGTTGTGTCCTATAAGAGAATGGCTCTGTTTCTAGAACCAGTTGCAGATGCAGTGGAGCTGACCCGCTTCCTGCTCGGGTGTGTATGTGTGTGTTGTCTGTGGCCTGTTTGAGCATCATATCATATAACTGCTTTTGGCCTTGAGTAGTAATGGCAGGGAAGATATTTATATCGGAGTATTCAGTGTCCTCTGCATTTTTTCCTCCTTCAGATGGAAGATGCCCCTGTGCTCTCTGCTCGTCTGTGTATTCCTCAGTGTCTTCTTCTGCACTGTTAATGAAGGTAAGATGAAGCATTAGGCGTTCATATCCAGCTTTTTGTCTGGTGTTTCAAAAGACACTTGAATAATTTATTAACTTGCTGTTGTGTCTGCCTCTCTGGTATCAGTGGGTTGGTTCACAGTGGGTGTGGTGGCACTGTCGGCGCCTGCTGTCCTGGGTTACCTGCAGGACAGGTGTGGGAGCAGAGCCTCAGACGCTGAGCTCCAGAGGAGGCGTTACCATGCTGTGCACCGCAGAGACCTGCAGACAGTGCATCTCACCAAACAGGAGGCCATGCTGGAAGTCAAAGACCTGTAAGACAGACGCTGCAGGGGATGAGGTTATGTGCTGCAGGGCTGCAACTAATGATTATTTTCTAGATCAATCATTAAGTCTATAAAATGTGAGAAAATAGTTTTTAAAAAAAGGCCGTTACATTTACCTGAAGTCAAAGGTCATGTCCTTTAGTGTATTGTTTTGTCCATCCAACAGTCCAAAACCAAAAAAATATTCAGTTTACTACCCCAAGACAAAGAAAAAACAAAACAAAACAGCAGATCATCACATTTGAGAAGCTGGAACTTGGTAATGTGTGGTATTTTGGCTTAAAACAATTGATCGATTGTCAAAATAGTTGCCAATTTATTTTCTGTTGGTCGTCTATTCCATTTATTGACTAATCGTTTCAGCTCAAATGTGCATGTATGTTTGTTTCTGCATTTACACCAGATCTGAATCTAAATCTGTCTAAAAAAATGTGTCGAGTTAATGCCACTCCGCTGTTGTTTTTCACCTCCACATCAGTTACTTTTGTAAACACTTGTTGGTTACAGCTTCACAAAGGCTTAGGTACTCTGGAGTTTTCATTGTAATAAACACTTTTCTTTCACATTCACTGTTTCTCACCAAAACATATAATAATATGTATCCTTGAGGCCTTACAAACTTGTTTAATTCATTTCCTAATCATTTTCTTTAATTTAATTTCCAAAACATTTACAAAGCCGTTTAAATTTGCTTGTTTTCTTTATTTTGTACCATTATAAAATAAGTGATATATAAATAAAGAAATGTTGAAAATATTGAGTATAATAATATAATATAAAGATAATGAAAACATCAGCTAGCCCTTTTTGGAACAGGTCTATGTGGCATTTGTACATGGTATTTGTTCATGCATGGGTTGAAGTGTGTCTTTGTTCTTGTAGTGTTTGTTTGTGGGTGTGCTTATATTTCTTGTCTTCACCAGGTTGAAGCACCTGGATGACACGCTGTCCTCTGCCTGCCTGTGTGCAGAAGCTATTTACAAGGTCCTGTACTGGGACAATCACACCAAGTCATCAAGGTCTGCATCTACACACACACACACACACACACACACACACACACACACACACACACACACACACACACACAGCCGAGGCATTAATAATTACGACTGTTCTGCTCATGAACTACTTCACCGGTTATTCTTTGTTTCTGTGCTGATTTTGTCAATGGCCACATTTACATGGACTTACTAGCACTAACAAATACTGGTAAGGAATATAATTGAATTGTAAATAGCATTTTGTGATTACCAAATAAGCATAATTAGAGACATGGAGTATTCTAGTTTGAGTTGGAGGAAAATTCACATTGTGACTTAATGTTACTTCATTGGGCTGTGCTCTGTAGTATGCTATTTGGATGGAAAACTCATGTAAACACTTATTATACATACATTTATTGAAAGTTTTCTGGTACAGGATATAAATCATCCACACCAGACTCTACAACAAACAAACCACACATACTTATACTATCTATAACTATCTTTAACTAACTTAACTAATTTTATACACTAATTACAATACTTTTTTATTCAAGACTAGGTCATTTGTTACAGCATTAACTACATTAAACCTACTCGTTGTGAGAATCACTTATATGGTGTGACCTGATTTTTGTAATGTCTCCCTCCAGGTTCTATGCAGGGATGTTAATACTGGTGTGTCTGCTCTATGCCGCTCCTGTGGGATGGGTGCTTGCTGGGCTCAACAGCGCCATCTTCCTGTGGAACAGAGACTTCTGTAGAGGTTAGTTCATCCTGTCTGGAAGAAGCAAAGGGTAAATACTAGCTCTCGTTTAAGAAAGTAAAGCTAAAGTACAGTGTTGTTTCTCCTGTGGCTCCAGTTTTGTTGGACCTCAGGAAGCTGTCCTACATGGGCCAGACCAAGACCTCAAAAGGGGCGTGTGAAGAACAGCAACAGGGCAACTTGTTGGACAGGACCCCCACTCCAACTAGTCTGGAGGTGAGAGGAAGGAGCATGGTGGAGAAAAGTGCATGTGCGTTTGTATATCTAAGGATTAAAACCAACCATGGCTGTAAGCTTCTTATCCAGATTGTCCCATGCTCTCAACGTATTTATGCAGTAATGCAAATCCATGCACAGATTTGCTCCATCCATCCACGTAGCCACTTTTTTTCTCTCTGGAAACAGGGCAACAGTGAATCACTTCACAATAATCAAGTTTCAAGAATATCAGTTGATCATCCTACAGATTATAACATCCTCCTGTTTCCTGAACAGCTCAGATAGATCAGTTATAGCACGGATGCTGTTCAAGGTACTGACCCTGGCACCACCAGGGATTCAGGAGCTGTATATTATATTCACAAGTATATTCACTTATATAGCGCTGTTCAACCTTAATGGTTCCCAAAGCACTTTACAGATTGGTCTCATTCACCCATTCACACACCGATGGCGACGGAGCTCCCATGCAAGGTGCTGACCTCCATCGGAAGTAACTTGTCTTGCCCAAGGACACTTCAACACGTGGACAGGAGGAGGCGGGGATTGAGATTAATGGATGACCCACTCTACCTCCTGAGCCACAGCCGCCCATGTATTACATATATTAATGTATGTCTGTGTGTGTGTGTGTGTGTGTGTTTGATGACAGGACCTGTCTCCTGGAAGTGTGGAGGAAGCTGAGGAGGCGGAGCCTGATGATGAATTTAAGGATGCCATTGAGGTAAACACTAACTTAACTAAACTTAATTGTACACTTTTCTATTACATTTTCATGTCACAGTTCTTTCCCCCCTAAATCTGTACTCCCCTGCTTTGATGTCGTAATTCTCTGAAGTCTTTTTTGGCTAACTTTACTTTTTCTAATAATATCAGATCTGATGTTTAAATTAAGACCCAATAATTCTTGTTAGATTTTGAAACAAAAACAAAAGGTAAAAGACACACTAGGATAAAAAGAAGCATTACAGCTGCTGTATACTGGTTAAATTTTACACTTTGACAGGTAACAATTGTTAAAAGTTTTTCAAAAAAGCATATTATAAAGCATAAAAGCATATTTGCCTTTAAGTACAGTGGGCTATGGAAAGTAAATTGACAACTGAATGCCACAGGTAGACTTCAATCAAGCTCTAGAGACACCTAAAGGATAATCAAAGCAAAATGAGAGATTTCAGTTTTTGATTTTTGTTAAGTTATTATTTTTTTTTTTGTCATTGTGGGTTGTTCTGTGTAGACAGAAAGTAAATTGAATCCATTTAAAATGAAATCTATAACAGAATAAAGTGTGACGGGGTTTGAATATGTTCTGAAGCTGCTGTATAATAAACGTGGCTGGAAAAAAACTCTGCAGTACATCTTTGTATCACAATTGTTGGAGCTTGCCATCCTCCTCTCATGATGTATGTCCTGTTACTTCCTGTTTTTTCTGTGCTGTCCTGTGAACTCAGGAGCATTCAATGTCCCTGCAGGTGAGTGTCGCCCCTCCCCTCTGTTTAGAAGAGGCTAGTGCACTGCCACCCAGTTAACTTGCATTTGACACATAAACGACAACTTCAGGTGTTGTAAGCTGGTGATGTTGTAATGTAGTTCTTGCTTTGCCCTTTGAAGCATGGTTCTGGGTGTGTTCCTGTGTGATCACACTATATAATCAGTGTTTGTGGGTAACATCGTTCTCATGTGTTGTTCTGCTTCCTGATTAGGAAACCCCTTTGGTCTTAGTGGTAAGTGGATTTCCCAGTACCTGCCATCCATCCATCCGTTCATGTGGTTGTTCCCTTGGAGTTGTTTGATAGTGATGATAATAATCCCTCATGCAGTGCTCATTCATTTATAGTCTGCATGACTGCCATTATTCACGAGCCATATTGCATTAGTGAGCTTTTCCTTCCTCAAACCATTTCAGTCAGATGGACTCATTAATGTTTTGCAGTGTTTGAAAGCACATTATGTTTTGTATAGAGGCATATTCTTTATTTAATTGCAACATGTGATGCATAAAAGAGTTGCTGCATGGTAGCATTTTTTTATTGGGCAGTTAAGCAGTGAAGAGGCAGACAGGGAGGGGGGGGAGGGGGGGTGCATGTGCACTGTACATGTATTTTTCCTGTAAATGAAGGTATTTTCCACCTTGGTCCATCTCCCTAGTAGTTGCCATCGTCATGCTTGATTTATTTGCCAAACATCTATTAGTCAAACTGGCTGAATTTGATTCAGTTCCTTGGACAGGTTTTCATACTCCAATACTCATACTCCTATATAACTGCCTTCTTCTTTGCCCATCCCCCTCCTCCCTCCTCTCTCCTCTTCCCTCTCCCTCAGGAAGACGATGACGGGCCTCTTGGAGCTCCTGAGTATGACACCATTTCTGAAAATGGTCTCTTGAGCCGCAACGAACCAATACGCAGCAAGGTGTCCAAACTGACAGAGAAACTGCGTAAACGTTACCCCACCACCAACACAGGTCAGTCTTCTCTGACTCATCCACGGCTTTATTTCCCCTTATTATACCTCAGTGAGAGGAGAATCTGTCTAAGGTTAGTCTCATATCTTAGCTCTGAACAGAAGTGTTTAATTGTAAATTTCACAACTATTTTATACAATACTATTCATCTCTGTCTTTTCTATAAAGGCAACTGTTCTAGCTGCAATGCTGTCTTCTCAGTGCTGAAGAAAAGGGTGAGACTGAAAACTTTGGGGATATATTTAGGCATCACGTCGTCATCATCACATTTAATTTTGTCTTACTGTTCTATTGGCATGAGCTTGTTACAATGTCTCTTTGTATTACAGAGGAGCTGCAGTAACTGTGGCAACAGCTTCTGTTCCCGATGCTGTTCCTTCAAAGTGCTGAGATCTTGCATGGGGGCAACAGGTGAGAAGGGGAAAACGTAAAAATGGGGATCATTCTAACATTTTATAGTTAGATTGATGAAATTGCTTGACAGTTGCATCACATCACATGTCTCTGTTGCTCTTACTCATCTGTTCTTTGGCTTGTGATCTTATTCTCTTTTTATTGTTTCTTCTTCAGCTCCAGAGGCCCAGAGAGAGACTGTGTTTGTTTGTGCTGCCTGTAATTCCTCTCTCATCAAGTTACAATGAGCTGGCATGTCAGACTTGTCTCCCAGCGGCCAGCTGGAGGTCGTTCACTGTTCGCCCCTGAGCTCTACTCCAAGTTACTGAAACCGCATGCCTTGGTTTTCAAGTTAAGGCACTTCTATCTGTCAAGATGCCTGCCGTGTTGAACTCCAAGAACCCCCCAATGCCTTTACCTGTCTACTCATACTCGTGTTGCTTATGGGACTTCTACTGTAATATGTTAAATATTTCCTGTTTCAACTCTCAATGAAGAACTGGACCTTATGCATCAATGAGACTTGCTGCAGCGCACAATGGCTCCAAAATCAAAGGACCTTTTCCTTTTGCTGAGCAGAGGGAGGTGCAAATAAGCTTATAGGCTGTCAGTGGTTTTGCTTTTACATGCTTTGCCTTGCCCCAAAGTTGATTCCACTTCAGTGTTGACATCTTCAGCCCTGTGTAGCAGTTTAACTGTACTGTAATGCTGATGTTCTTAGATTGGTGATGAATGCGATGGTGTGAACTAAGGCTGGCAGTGTGAATTCGCTTTGTTCAGATGAACAAAATAGTGGACGTACGACCAAAGGAAGCTCTAAATTTGGCTTTGATTGCCACAGTGTGCGGAGGCTGTCCAGCCAAACATGTCAGAATGTTTGTCAGGCTTGTTTGCCGTCCGTCAATACACTTTGACCTGCAGCTGGTCAACAATGTCATGTGATTAGTTCTGGGTTTGTCCATGTCTTCGGGGACAACCACCAGCTAGAGGCTGAATAGATATGATAACTCTGTGGCAGTGAACTGAAAATGCATGGCCTGCAATGAATCACATTACATTTTTGACAGGTTGCCAGTGATGGTGTTCTGGAGGGCGGCGAACAAGGCTTTGTGAACATTTTGACAAGTTTGTTTAGCAGACCAGCTTGGTCTACTTATGTAATGATCAAATTGTTGCTTTGTGTTGGTTGTCATTTTTCCTGTGTTGATATGTCAGATGAGCTTTTTTGGAGTATAGCAGCAGCCTATATGTAAAAAATAACAGCTTGCAGTCCCTGGAGCCCGCCCTCTAACTGGATCAAAGTCGACCAACTGGATTAAATGGACTGAGCAACCAGCTGAAATTGTCATCAGAGCCTCACACTCTTGCAAAAGGGACTTAAAAGAATTGATGTGGAGGCATTATAACCCAAAATGTGGATCTTGGTGGTTGTTTTAATCAAAATTCAGACACAGATGAATGTAATTGTTTGCTTTTATTGTAATCATCACCTGTGTACAAATTCTTCTACTACATCTAATATATTTAATTAAGAAGATGCAAGTTATTATTTAACCTAATCCTTCATTCTGTATATATTGCCCTTATTTTATGGATGAAATATGCCATTATTGAAATAAACTCAGTGATGATTTGATTAACTTAAAGTCACAAGTGGTAAGTATGGTCTTTTTAATTGCTGGTGTCTTTGCTTCAGTAATATGGAAACAAAGAAAGGCCATATTAAAAACATTTTATAAGCAATTGAATACATAATTGTAGGATTTAAAGCGTAATGGCGAAATTTAAATGCCACTGAATTCATAGCATTGAAATATTTTGCATTGAAAACTGATTATTTCAGGTTTGGCAGTTTCAAATAAATTTTACTGTTTCGGGTTAAGTGTTAATGCTCCCATCAGTGTCCTTTCCATCAGCAGCAGGCAGCTGTTTTCAGCCAACTGTACTATTCTACCTGCTCAGCACCAAACAGCAGACAGACAAAGTTAGCAGCTAGCTGGTGAACATAATAGCTAAAGAGACATATTTCCCACAGAAGTTGGTGGAGACCAAAAAAAAAGAGCTAAAAGTGTGATTATTGGAGTCACATTCATCAGGTGGCCAGAAACACGACTCCAAATGAATGCTATGTTGCTTTGTGTTATTTAGATGTGTAAGTAGGCAACTGTCTGCTGTCAAAGTTGGTGATAATAGATCAGTGTAGCCAAAACATCGGTTAATTCAGGTTTAAGGCCTTTCTTTGCTCCCACACAATAGGCCCTTTTCACATTTGTACATGTCACAGTAAGAAAAGCACAGGTGTAAGGGCCTGTGTCCACATAGCATTTTTTTTCTGAGCACCAGCGTCTTTCTTCAGTTCTCAATGAGAAGCTTTTTTTTTTTGTGCTTCTAGTTGAAAATCTCTGAACTTTTCAGAAAGGCACTGGTGTCGTCACTGGCACTTTTTCAGGCAACCAATCATATATTACATGAGGCTCGTCACCCTGGTAACCAAGAAAATTGAGGATAAACGTGTTCTGGCCGCGTCCGGCAGATCGGCCAGAAACGGAATGTAGCTGGTGGCTGGTGAGCTTTTATCACCCTGTGCGTTGTACGCTTGTTGTTAGCTGTGTTAACGTGGCGTTAAGCTCTTATTGTCATAGATTCAGGAAGATCACTTCCCTCACCGCACAAGCGCGTCACCCCAGCGGTCCCCAGCACCCTCCCAGAAAAAAATCGCTATGTGGACACAGGCCCTAAATTATAAGATTAATGATGGCTGAATTCCATTTAGCTGCTTTGGTTTCAGGGTCCTGGTATTGTGCATGCTGTCTCACCGACACATGGCTTACTGGGACACTTATTAATAGAACAGAGCCATCTTTACTGTCATGAGTAACACCTTCCAATGACTGAATGTTAATATATTGTCTTTAAGGCAGCATTGAAACTCACATGGGACGGTAGAATAGCTAAGTGTAATATGACCTAAACGTACGCGTGTTAGCCCCGCCCCTCCGGCGCCCCCCGCCCTTCCCCCTCCACTCCTCCAAATCCGTCCCAGTGTCCCACTAAAGCGGTTTCAGCGCATGCAGGGACTCGTCCCTACGGCTACGGATGGCAACATGGCGACAGAGGTAAGACTGGCACATTATCTGTTTAATTTTCCTGCTGATGTTTCGATTACCAACACAAGCAATTTTATTGTCATTCAAATGAAACAGGTGCGGGGCTGCACACGGTTAAACTGTGCCACACTGATTCAGTTGCGGCTCACTTGAATCACTACTGACGGCCGTGTCCTACATTATCATGCCAGCTCCGTCCAAAGGGCTGCTCGTGTTTTCGCCTGTAAGCCCTTCAGGCGTTTTAAAAGGGAAAAACCATAAACAGGAATTATCAAAGTCAGCCGTGCTGCATGGAAACCGAACTGGGGCAGAAACAGCGGATCACCGCGCGGTCCTCCCCGCGATGTTAAGCTGTTTTGGTGACAGCAGATCTGTTTTTGTCTGTTGGGACGCCCCGTTAATCCGGTGACAGTGACCACACACACACACACACACACACACACACACACACACACACACACACACGCGCGGAGGAATAGCGTTCAGCACCATGGACAGAAGCCACGCCGCCCTGACCTCCCTCACTGCTTTTCCAGCCTCTTTCGCCTCCATCTGTGCAAATAAACGCTAGACAAATGGTGACGAACAAAAAAATGGATGTTTACCCAACATACACCTTGATGCAATCAACATTTCCAGCATAAATACTAGAGATTAGATTACAAGAGTTTGGGTGGGCTTTTATCAGTCTGCCTCATCTTGTTCCGCCTGATCGATCAGTTGTGAGCTGTAGTGAAATGTTGTCCCGTCTCCTGCAAGCTTTACTCCCCTGTAAGACCAGAGAATGAAAGTGTGTGTGTGGAAAAGATAGTATATCCATTGCTGGGCTCTGCTCCAACAGACAACAAGGCAGAAATGAGTGCAGACACTGAGCCACACAGTGATTGATCACACCTCTTCTGCTTCTCCTCTATCATCCTACACTTCCGAATCAGCCACTGTTTGGACACATTAGGCTATGAGTGTACAGGTGCACAGAGAGATAGAGCTCTCTCTCTGGGGACTCATTAAAGACATAACTATATCAAACCTCATTATATTTGTCTGTCTCTCTCTCTCTCTCTCTGTGTGTGTGTGTGTGTGATTTATCCTCCTCAGTTCCACAATCTGCAGGAGTTGAGGCACAGTGCATCTCTGGCTAATAAAGTCTTCATCCAGAGAGACTACAGCGAAGGGACCACCTGCAAGTTTCAGACCAAGTTCCCCTCTGAGCTGGAGAGCAGGGTGAGAAGATGGTAGCCTCCTATAGATATAGATATAGATATATAGGTATTTGCTAATGAAAACAGTAATGGAGGCCTTTCTCTTACAAAATGTTTTGAATGCCATCATTTCCTCAATGTCGGAAGGGATAATAGTTACTAAATTCAAAGCAATATGTGCAAATTATTTTATTTATATCAAGAGATCCACTACAACAGTAAAACAAGCATTTCTTAGATTTACCACCCGACCCACCCCAACAACTCATATCTTCATAAATACATGAATAATTCATACAAGAATAATCAATATTGATAAAATACTGTTAAACAAATTCGGCAGCAGACAATTAAAAATAAATAGATACAAAAATGGTATCTGGTTAATAGGTATAGTAGACTTTACAATATGTGCTCATTAATGAGAAAGACAAAAAAAACAACAAATTGGCATGTTACCTTGGCTCCCGCTTTTCCAATGTTTTACCTGCCTCACCATGTGTGTAACACAGAACAATGGCTATACTAGTTACTGCAACGGTTCCTGGTTATCCTTCTCTTTCTCTCCCCATGTTTCCTGTGTGTATCTCTGCTGTCACTATCAAATGAAGGCACAATGCCGAAAGAAATCTTAACAAATTCTAACCCTGCTACTCATCACTCTGCGTGTGTCTCCAGATTGAGCGGACGCTGTTTGAGGACACCGTGAAGACGCTGAATAACTACTACGCAGAGGCAGAAAAGATAGGAGGCCAGTCCTACCTGGAGGGGTGTCTGGCCTGCGCTACAGCTTATCTCATCTTCCTCTGCATGGAGACACGCTACGAGAAGGTCAGACCAGTGACTCAACCCAGTGCATTTTAATGATCTGGGACAATGATTAGCATGTCTGGGATTCCATACCATTTCTCTTTTGTCTTCTGTCTGTGTGTCAGGTGTTGAAGAAGATAGCTAAGTACATTCAGGAGCAGAATGAGAAGATCTATGCTCCCAGAGGGCTCCTCATCACCGACCCCATAGAAAGGGGAATGCGTGTCGTATCCTTACTCAATGTTTTTGTAAACGCATGAGCATTCATCTTTTCGGTTTAATTAACCACACTCCACAGCAAATTCTTGGTCCCTAACTGCTCTCCCACCAGATAGAGATTTCCATCTATGAAGACCGGGGCTCCAGTGGCTCCAGCTCAGGGAGCAGCTCTGTGTCCGGCAGCACTGCTCGATGACTGGGTACTTCCTAACAACCGTGTCCCCCTGATCACTCACAACGCTGGAGGAGAACTGAGGACAATGATACTACTCCTGATCCAACACTTAGCCCATACATCCCGAAGCTTCGCTCACACAAAGGATTCGCTAGCTTTTAACAAAGAGAGGCATGTTGCTTCTGACGTGCCAACACGTGCTTTTTTCACCGTGAACGCTTAAAACACACACTTTAGTAGTTTGTTGCAAAGCAATGTGCATGTGCCGACAGTTATGTTACTGTAGGATGCAATGTCTCAGTGAAAAGAAAAACAAAACGTTCTGCTAGTGCCGCTTTGTGTGATCGTACCATTACCTTCCTTCTTGTCCTCTTTGAAGTTACCACAGCTATGTGTAATCTGGTGGGTGAGAAAACGATGAAGGCATGTGAGAAAAAGAGGGAGGAAGGAAGTGTAGAAGGAGGAGTGAAGACCGCAAGCCTCACCAAACCTCATACCTCAGCCACCACAGTTGCACCATGCGGTCCAGATCAACCACAGCTGCACCCTGACCACACCAACCAGGAAACTGGACTGAACTCATCACCATGAAACCCTGAACACCAGACACTGGCTTTTGAAAAATGTTATCTGCAGCTCAGTTTTGAGTTTAGCAGATGTGAGTAGGATGTGCAAGTATTTGAATAGGGCATCACAAGGTTTCACCTCCCCAGAGCCCAGATAAACTGTACAAAGAACCTCTTCCTCCCTCACCTCTGATGTAAATCATGCTGTCTGGTAGCAGATGAAGGTCATTCAGCCCCTCCATGTTTATTATGTAGCAGATCTTCCATATTTCTCATGTGAAACCTATATTTGATTTGTTAGACACAAATACATACACGTGCACAAATCGATGTACTAACCTCTTGGTTTCAATGAGTGAGACCAACTCTTCCTAAATTTCGATTATGCAAAGACATACTGTGGATTAAATGCAGTAGTAAGTAGACAAAGGATGGGTCAAAAAGTCTTCCTGAATCTTACCCATAGTGTTTTAAAATACACAAACCCTTCCTTGATTTCTGAACCAACTTCCAAAGAACAATAACCGCCAAAAACTGGCTCGCAAATGTGAATGTGTCTTTTATTTTGGTGACATTTTGTGCAAGAACAAACTTTCGTACTGCTTGTTGTTTGATACACATGGCAATGAGGTATATATTACTGGTGTCAAATAAATACCGTTTCATCACAGCTGCACAGAGCTCATCTTTCTTTGCTATTGAACTGTAAATCCACAAAATAGACATTTACTATGGGAGACATTTTGACTTGTCACAGCAGCAAAAGCACAGGTGTTTATAACAACATTAATAATGGAGAAGAGAAAAATAAAAAGAGAAAATATTAAAACTACTCCTAGAGTAAAGAACACAACGCCCCTGTCTTAAAAGTACAGACAAAAAGAAAAGTATTTTAAAAACCATGTTTTCTGTAACATTTTCCACTGCAATTTTGTATTGCTTTTGATGTGATTATCCTCACAGACCTGTAGAAACATAAACATTAAAGAAAATGAGTGAAGAAGGAAAAGAAATATTTGATTTTAAATGGTTTAAATCATCTTTAAATTCATTTAAAAAACAATTTATTCTTTGCTTACCTGCACAGCGGCCATTCTTGACACTAAAACCTTTACCACACTGAACAGAAAGAAGAAAGAAATTAATTTGTATTCAAACCAGTTATGTTGATTCATTTAGATCTTACAGACAAAGGACTACAAATTATCATCTGTGTCAGGATTCTATCAGTAACATTGGTTGTAAAACTGTTTCTAATTGAAGTTAACTTGACAGCGAGAGAAAAAAAGACAACAGATGGACTGTGGTGGGTTGAATACGTTTTAGACCACTATCACTGACTGACTGGAACATTACCCGTGTTCATAATTCATGCCGTGGTTCCGTTCTGCGTACCTGCGTGTCATTGGCAAGCAAAGCCGTCTCCCCTTCTTTGGGATAGGCTACTTCCACCACTGAGTTCATTTCACCAGGCTGAAGGGTTCGAGTGATGGAGCTGCCGTCTGGCCAGGAGACCTCCAGTACCGTCACCTCATCGTTTCCTGGGAGTCATGGGTAGAAAAATCACTGAGCATCACACAGGAGGAAAATAAACCTTTCAAAAAGTTGCATTATTTTCTGTGTGTGTTTGGAAATATTTGCTGTGTAGATTGGGTTAAATACATGCAATAAAAAAAATAAAGGCAATGTATACTGCATTTTACTTGATATACATGTGTGAGTGCCCTATTTTCTTTCAGTGTCTATGATTTATAAAGTGTAAAGGAGGTCACCTAAACCAAAGTGTGCGACAGGCTCCATCTCACACAGGTACCCCGAGCCTCCGTCAATGATGCGTGTGTGAGCTCCACTCTGACTGGTGAAGGTTGTTACCTTGGCTCCTCGGGCAAAAGAGCCAAACTGGGTGCGAGGGATGACCCGAAGCCAGCTGTTGGACGAGCCCTGATGAGGTTTGACAGTTTAGACTACAGATCTTTAGGGCTCACTTACTATAAACAAACACCAGTGGTGGAATGTAGCTAAGTCTATTTTAAGTACTGTACTTAAGTACAATTTTAGTAGTATTTTAGTTAAGTATTTTAGAGTATTTCCATTTTATGCTACTATACATTTCAGAGGGAAATGTACTTTTTACTCCACTAGATTTATCTGACAGCTGGAGTTACTCTTCAAAATATTGGCTAAGTTTATAAAATTGTGACACCTTAGAAAAAAGCAGTGTTTGGTTAAACTGCTTGGATGATTTTATTGAAATAATTGTTCAAAAACCAAAAAATGAATACAAATTTGTGTATCAGAACTTTTTTTTTCCTTCTTTCCAACCTCATTAATAATTTCATGACCCTCAGATTCATCTTGTGACCCTCAGCAGGGGCCCGACCCCTAGGTTTGGAACTGGACTAAACTAGCTAACTGTATATAAAGTACTAGCTCCACCTCGCGCAGCTGCAACAGTAAAATGATGCTTACACATTGATGCATCAGTGTTAACAATCTAACAATGTCATATGTAATAATATATCACTCACAGGAGATATTTTACTGCAGAACAAATACTTTTAGTAGGATTTAAGTAGGATTTTGAATGACTTTTACTTGTAACTGTGAATTTTTACATTGGTGTATTGGTACTTATACATTAGTAAAGGATCTGAATACTTCCTCCACCACTGACAAACATACACACACACACACACACATGCACATACACACCTGTGTGACCTTGAAGACAGAGATTGGCTGCTGGGCGCTCTCCCCATGTGCCAGCAGCAGGTCCAGCTGTCCGTCCCCATCCAAGTCTGTCACAGTGCCACCTGTCCAAAACAGACAGAGCTTTCACTGCAGTGACCTACATAACAACAACTTCACTGTGGTGTTTTATCTGACAGCTGTGTCTCTGTCAATTTCATCCAAACAGAGAGGTAGCAGAGGTGTCACATATTCACGTCATTTCGAGAATAAAACTGATGAAAAGATGTTGTCCGACTGTCCTCTGTTCTGAGTTTAGAGATCGCTGACCTGTTCCTCGCCCCTGTGGTTCTGCAGCATCTCCCACATTAAGCTCCTGGATCAAAGGGTCTGCATCAGCTCTCCTTGACACCCTGCAAACAAACACACAAGATTCTAAACTTGCTAATAATGTAAAGAATAATCCGGGATGTGTTTCACTGCCAGTTTTTAATTGGTTGATGCTTCTCATTGGACCTTGGGCTCACATGATAATTTAAATGTTACCTGAACAGCCTGTTAGGGGCGCTGCCTCTGTAAGCAATGTTGTTGAAAAACACCTCCAGCTCCTTGTCATTGTCAAAGTCGGCAGCGATGACTGTACGAATAGGTGAGGGAGCAGCAAATCCTCCAGTAGCTACGTTCTGCACAAGAGAACACTGTCACATCTTGCTTTATTGAACTCTTTCCATCTTACAGACTTTTATATAGTCACCCTCTTTTTATTAGTTTTCCACCACCGCCCTGTTCTCCTTCCTTACCCGGAATTTAGAGTCGCTGCCTTGCAGGAAAAGTCTGTGTGGGCCGTTCCAGTTGCCATAGACGATGTCTGTCTTTCCATCGCCATTGAAGTCAGCTAGTGCTACTCCTCTGCCATGCTGGTACCGGTCCTCCACACCTTCAGAAGTTGACACAATGTTGAAAGCCTTAGAGCTGTAAAAATTATATACTGTATTTGGATATGAATTCTTTCGTGTAGGATTTGAAAATTCCTAACATTGGCGACTCCTAGTGGTAGTATCAAAAAAGACACTGTGGCAGACAGCAATGCATTCTGGTACCTCCGACCAGATTACATTTTCAGTGTAATAACCTCATTATTTCAATTTCAATAACTTCCCTGGTCTCATTTAAACAAGAAACAAGTGTCTCCAGGTACAGTGTTACTTTGAGCTAAACATCAACATGCTCACGATGACAATGCTAACATGCTGATGTTTAGCAGGTACAATGTTAACCATGGTCACCATCTTAGTTGAGTCATCAGTTTTGCAATTATTTTGTTTATTTAGTGTTGGGCCAGTCGTAGGGCCCCTAGGGTCATGCTGGTAGAATGGCTATAATACTGGTGGGCAATGAACATAACAGGGCAAAAAATATGAGTTTTTGGTGTGAAACTGTACTCAAAGACTACATTTAATTAAAAGTATTTCTACTCCTGACTATACCTGCGTTCAGCTTCTTCACTCACCTGCCTGTTTGGACATATCAACAAAAGTCCCATCTCCATTATTCTTGAAAAGGAAGTTGGGTCCGTTCTCGTTGTCGCAGAACACATCCGATCTCGACTGGCTCAGGATTGGTCCGACCACGACTCCGCGCCCACCTGCACCACAAGCAAACCCGTGAATGCTTCAGCTGATTCAGCACACTTCAAAACATCACAGACTTAACCTCCCCAACCCGACTCCTGACCGGTGAACTTGTTGACCCCGGCCTCGGCAGCCACGTCAGACAGAGCGATGATGCCCTTTGTTACATCACTGGCAGTCTCATCCATTTCTAAGAGAGCATGGGGACCGACGTTTCCACTGGCATAGTTTGCCACATAGACTGAGTAACGGCCTGTTCCCTGCAGAGCAACAACAGGCAAGAGAGTGAGAGGAAAGTTTTTTGGAAAGGATTGTGAATCATTGAGAAAACGGCAGGAAATAGAGAGGGTGAGGTATGAAGAATCAGGTTGTGGGACTTTGTAAACAGGTTTACAAAGTGGGTCTACTGACCTTTCTGTCAACACATGCAACCGAACGTCCTGCCATGCGATTAGCAACGCCACGACGCACATTGAGCTCGTCACTCAGAAGATCTTCAAAGCGGCCATTTCGAAACTTGAAGAGCTTGTCTGAATAAGTTGCCCGTCCTGCATAATAAAAAAAATCAGTTATCATGAGGAAAAATCTTTCAGCTACATGAAATTACTTGCTGGGGCAAACATTTTGAGCACATATCATGAGAATGCACTTACCAGAGTAGGCATTGTTTGTGTTGAGGAAGTAGATCTCCTCGCGTCCATCTCCATCCACATCACAGGCAGTAACTCCAATAGCATTTCCTGCTTGGTCCCTCAGGGCGTAGTATGGTGAGTTACTGACATCAATAGCAATGTTAACCAGCCTGTTTTGAGTGCGATCGTACTTCAGCACCAGGTTGGGCCCACTGTACCTGAGGGAGAACATCACATAGGTTGGTTTTGCACACAGAGTTTCATATAAGAACATAAGACACATGCTGTCACGCCGTCAGCACCTCTGCCTTTAACCATTTTCACACTCACCCTGCCACTACCACCTCCAGGTCACCGTCACCATCCACGTCTGTTACAGCCATCCCATAGTTGAGTTGTGTGGGATTGTGCAGACTGTCAGGAGGAAGCATCGTCTGTGTTACAACCTGAAGCATGGACTCAGAGCTCTGGGAGTGGGACTGATGCCAGAGTCCGACCAGGAGGAGCAACAGACCTGAACCCCACATCACTGCAACCTGGTGGAACACAGGACAGCATTGGGTTATGCATTTTATTTCAATATCCATATGATGCACAAGTATTTTGTATAAAGCAGGACAGACATACTGCATGATGAGCAAATATAATGTATAGAGATACTCCATGTCCATGACATGATAGACAGCATATTAGTATACTTCAGTAAAGAAAAATCATAGCTCATTAACAGGCAGAATATAATTTTATGTAATAGAGTGCAGGCTAGAGTAACGTGTATCTAAAGGGGAAGTTCCCCAACTTTATGAACATGCAACACTAAATCGCTGGAGTGCCCCAATAATGAATTTATGACTTGTTATTTTTACAGAACTGAGAGTTACAGTGGAGCTCACAAAAAGACCATAAAAAACAACATAAAAAGATATTGGAACAATCAAATTGTAAAAAAGCCACTATTATCTGAAAGTGATCTAACAAAAGTAAAACATAGAGAAAGAAGTTAGAGTCTCCAAAAACATAAAAATTCAAAACTTCAAAAGTCATGATGGAAGATAGATTTAGATAGTGAGGTGTTTCTCTCCAAATCCACCTGTGAACACCATTATATATATTGTTTTTCTTCCCATTCTGAAAAGGTAATCCTACATTTGAAGATGAATAATCTACATTTTTGCAACTACAGTACAGTATCTGCACACATATATTATTAAAGCTCAAATATTAAGGACACATTCGGTATTAGTGATAAATTCTTGTTAAAAATGATGCACGATATAATCTTTGGTTTGCTCCACGAATTCACTGATGTCTATTCCTCATCCCTGCTTGTTCCTGAGCAGAGATTGAGATGCATGCAGAAATTGAGATGCATGCAGAAATTTCGTTACTTCCAAAACCGTCTTACCTAACAGCTCTATCAGTGTACAGAGATGGAGACGATCTGCATTAGCTGCAGCACTCAGCGCCGCGTATTATATCATTTGGAAGATTCCCCGCATTACACAACCAATGCTTTTCAAAATTTACGAAACTGCTTGTGTAACGTGTAGAAGATCGACCAATCAGCGAAGAACTGCGTCACTAATCAGAATGTTGACCAATGGCTGGTCTGTGCTTCTGTGAGAAGCGGAAGTCTGCTCTGTTTGTAGGCGCCGCAATACAAACAACAACAAAAACAATACAACGACGACACAGAAAGAATACATTTAACCGCATTAATAATTCATACAGGGGTAGAAATCCTGACCTATCTAGGCAACCAATATTCTGATAAGAAAAACAAATTCGACATTAAACATACGTGCTCGTCACCCAGATTGGTTCAGCTGCACTGCCAGACAAGAAGAACACCATCTCCCAGAAGGCTTTGCGTTGTCCTAAGCCTGCGTCAGTAGTGCGACGAAAATCTATAGCTAAACAAACCAAACACGGGTAAGATGAAAGAGCAACATTTAGCATATATAATTCTGTTTGAAAATGGGTTGAATGAAAATAAATGAACAGAATTGTATGAATGTATATTGATATTAACGGCATGTTTGTGTCCTCAGTTATTACAACCTCAACGAGAGGTTATAGCTAGCAAAATTGGTAAGCTAACGGTAGCCAACAGCAATGTCGTGGTTTAAATGCTTTGTTTATTTTTAAGACGGATGAATTAACTAGTTCAAGTCGTTGGAATAAAATATGATTTATAATGTCATTAAACCCACTCACGACTCGTTTGGAAATATGTTAACAGTTAAGAAAGATACATGATTTTACGTATTTTTCATTGCATTGCCTCTTCTTCTGTTTTCTTTTCTGTGTAACCCAGATGTTTTGACATCATTTAATAATGGAGTCCGAACAACCAAAAGAAGACTGTGCTCCAACCCAGTCAACACCCACACCTCCGTCTCAGTCAAAGAGGCCAAGTCAGGCTCTGTACACCCCCAAGCAACGACTTAATGGCTCCAAAGACAAAGCTCAGACTCAGGGAGAAGATAAACCAAGACCCAGGCCTCGCTACACAGACAAGGCAAGGAAAAACGCCAAGAACAAGAAGAGCAAGACTGGAGCAGCAGGTAAGGGAGTGCCTGTTGGAGGAGAAGATGGAGGTGAGATACAGAATGGTGACAGCAAGCCTGATGAGAAGGAAGATCAGTTACAGAATACGGATGTGCAGGTTAATGGGCACCTTGACTTGAGCAATGTGGAGGCAGATGCTACCTCAAGGCTGGAAGCAACATCCCTTCAGGAAGTGAAGGGGGAAGAGGAGAGTTGGGACACCTTGTTCAATGATGATGGAGACTGTCTGGATCCGCACCTGCTTGAAGAGGTGAGGGCTTGCTGTAGGTCTGGGTGATTTATATATAATTTTTAAAAAAAGTCACAATAACCAGAGGAACATTCCCCAGCATTCACATACACTCATCTTAGTTTATTTGTACACCTAGCTAAAACATAAGTACTCTAATACAACACTTGAAAGCAGAGTTATAATTCAGGCTTAATGCCCCTTATCCATTTCCTTCTTCTCTCACCTGTCCTCATCTGCTCTTCTCACTTCTCACTTCTCCACCCTTCCAGCTGGCTGTGAAGGAAGGTAGAAAGAAGGGGTCAATCCAGGAGCCCAGGTTTGATTACTACAACATGGACCGAGATGATGATGATGATGATGATGATGACGACATCGACCTCAGTGAGGACGAACTTTCTCACATTGTAGAGATCTACGACTTCCCTGCAGAGTTTAAGACAGAGGACCTCCTCAAGTTATTTCAGTGCTTCCAGTATGTATAATTCAATGTACTACTAAAAAACTACAATATAGTCCCCATTCATTAATATACTTCAGGTTTCTTGACATGTCAGTGAGTGTAGGATCTCTGGTATATGTATTGCATTTGAGATCCTCAGACTCAGAAGTATCAGTTTTATCTTCCTTTTGATTCTTGTAACATTTTCATTACTGCTTTTCAGACAGAGAGGCTTTGACATCAAGTGGATTGATGACTCACACGCCTTGGGTCTCTTCTCAAGCCCCGTTGCAGGTTAGCGAAGAACTGCTACAGTACATTATCCTCTCTCATATCCTTGCTGTGACACAATGGGATGAAAGCTGTTTAATAAAAAGGATCAGTAGACATGAATAGCTCTGACTGAAAAGCTCAACATTTTTTAACATTAAGTGTCAACTGCTGAGCTATTACATGGTGTTGTAAGTTCTAAGAGGTAACACATTTGAATCTCTTTTTGCCATCATCTTACAAACGTGCTTTTTCAGTTCTGTTCAAATAATATTACACAACACGTCAACTTTTGCAATTTGTTTCTTTTCCTTTTCAGCCCGTGAAGCTTTAAGGTCCAAACATCCACTGATGAAGTTGCGCCCACTCTCCAAATCCTCCTCTGCTACAAAGGCCAAAGCCCGCAGCTGCTCAGGTACAAATACAGCCATCCATCTTGCCAGTTCTTTATCAGTTTGTCCTCCGTATCTCACACATTTAAAGACTAACATCATCTGTGTCCCTCTTTATTCACCTTTCTTCCCTTCCCCAGACTACCTCCTTCCTGCTAAAGAGAGACCTCAGACGAGTGCAGCGTTGGCTCGCAAGCTTGTGATCGGTGCCCTCGGTGTAAAGAGCAACCTGACGAAGGAGCAGCGCGAGGCAGAGAGGAGGAAACTCCAGGAGGCGAGAGGTGCATTATTCACAGAAATGTTATGTTCAGCTTATGATTGAGGTTTTTTTTATGTGTTTTATGTTTTTCCTTTTGAAGGCCTGTTCTCTCCACTAGTAGCCTAGATGTTTAAGAAGCAGACTTTTAACTGAAATACTGCAGATCCTCATCTTGAGTGGGCTGTTGCTAAAGTGAATAATGGGTTTTAATATGTGTGAGTGTCAAACAGGGTGTCATTAAGAAAGAACATGTGTTCCCAGTCAACCTTCCCTGAATTAATATTAAAAACACATAACAGTCCTCATCTGACTGTCCTAGTTTTTGCACCACAAGGTTTCCACCACAAGTGGGAGCTGTTTTAATACTTTACAGAAGAGTAGTAGACGCCAAGAGTGGATTGCTCTCCGTCCACTGCTGTGCAGATCACAACAGGTCTATAATCAGTACAGCAGCCATTTCCCTGCACAGATGGAACGTAAGTATATAGGCACAAAAAACCACAAATGGCTGTCCACTGAAGAGCCCGTCAGGAAGTCCGGGCCTTGAGTATAGAAAACTAAAAAAAGCTCCTTTGTTCTTAGCATGGGTGCACTGCTGTGCCCCTTATTTAAAACTACCACACGCACAGTGAACAGCAGTGAGGAAGTGCATCATGTGCTGAACATTGTGTCCTTGGAATGGATGCCACGTATGGTCGTACCCAGTGATTAATTTACAGCCGACTCCTCAGTCTGCCTCAGCGCTTCACTTCCCTGCATGTGGCAAAGACAGTGATACAAATTTAGAGCAACAAATCACCAAAGTGTTGTTTAGTTGAGGGCTTTCGCTGATTGATGTGTTGAACTGTCTGTGTCTGTGATTTATCTTTCAGAACAAAAGCGCCTGGCAGCCAAACAGAAGGAAGATGCTTGGGATGGCAAGTGACTGGACAGAAAACTACCCCCCCTCTGTTCTTTTTTTTTTTAAGATTCCTTGATTCAGGAGAGGCCAAAGTATTCTCTGTTTCTTCTCCTGCTCTGTTTTTTCTTTCAACTGGCCACTCCTTCCTACCACCGCACTTCCCAAAAATGGATTCCCACCATTTTTTTCCCTTCTTTCTGCCACAGGCCTCCACCAGCTGTTCACCAACTGAACGTCTCGTAATCCACTGTCCGTTTGCCTGCAGTGTTACATCAGATGAGAGTGTCCCGCTACTGTTTCCTCACCTTTATGTTCATACTTTGTCCATGCAGGGACTGTTGCCTCTGTGCCATGGCCGGGGCTAACCCAACCAACTCACCTTTCATATTTCTTAACATTGTAACCACAGTCTGTAGTGAAGCACTGAGTCTAATCATTTGTAAAGGGTGACAAATGCTTCAAAATACCTTTTTTTTTTATAGATCTAAGACCACATGTTTGTCTTTTATATGGAATTTATTTTATATTTTTAAAGATGATCCAAGTAAATCCAGCTGTAAATGTGAGAGCAGCAAAGCTTTCTATTAAAGATCCCGTGATATCAGTACATCATGATACATTATACAGTCACAGTACGTCATTATACTGTATATGAAGACATTGTTGAGAGTAGACTCTTGTTTTAGAGGTTGAATTAATTTTCCAAAATGCATCATATTTTGCAATCAGTTTGATGCTCACGTTTATCAAAACCTGTTGGCTCTTCTTATTAAACATGTTCTGAGAAGTGGAAAAACAAAAATGTTTGGAGGCAAAAATGTTTTTGTCTTAACAAATTTACCTTTTCAAGACATTGTGAATAACATTTTACTTGGTGATAGTACATTTGTAAAACTACATCCTGAGCAGTATGGGGTTTAAAGTGGTTGCACAGTTGACAGATGGGGTCGGTAAACTTGAATTAAACTTTTGAGAAGATATTGTATTTCAGCTGCAAACCTTTTAATTTATCAAACAAAGTATTTTGTGAAATAAGTTGTTGAATAAATTAAGTTTAAAAAAAAATGAAAGCACCATTTCAACTCCAACTCCTGATTAGCTGAGAAAGTTCTGCAACAGCAGGGTTCATCACGACTCTTTCAAACTGCTTTAGGTTAAAAAACGTGTGGTGGTCGGTCTCAACATGCTGGGTTTTTTTTAATATTACTGTTGAGTTGAAATTTTGGACTTGTAAAAAGCTTTCACTAGAGAGAGACATTGTATGTTGAATTAAAGGTTTAACTTCAACCTCAGTTTCCTAATTCAGAGTCAGCTTTCATAGTCCAGCTTCCTGAAACAAACACATCCAGGCTCAGGAGACGTTTGTGACAGCTGGAGGCAGCTGCCTCCTCTGAGGCTTCACCCAGCCAACCACAGACCATGCGGCACCTCCTCAGCCAATAATTAAGTCTCATTCTCCCAGCTTGGGGAACACTGCAAATTTGTAATTGGTTTTACTGCAAATTATTATATATATCTTTATATCAACTTCAAACTAAAATTTGCTATTAACATTTGGCCTCACTAGTTGCTAGCTGTTACTCGATATGTTGACGTAATAATACAACAGATTGCTGGGTACATACGTGTTTCAAAAGGTGACGGTTCATATTAAAACATTATGTTGCCGGCTGACATCATATAATCAGTGCAGTCCATTACTGCTGTAAAGAACCCAGTTTGTGTAACTGTTTAGATCATTGGCGAGGATGACTGAGACGCAGTGCCACGTGGCTCATAGTAGGCAAATTAAAGTGCTGTGGCCTCCGAGGAGGCACCATTACATGCTCCAGTTTTGTGTTCTTTTTAAATCAGTAGTTCACAATGAGCATGACAAATTCATCTTCACACTATTCAGATGTAATCTCTGCAGGTATTAATCTTCTGGTTTCCAAAGATGTATTTGTACAGCAGAAGCATTAGGAGAGATGCATTTATGTTGTTTGTTGTCAGTACATCATACATACTCATGCATTGTTAAAGCTGATGGAAATGCATTTCACAGCATGTGTTTTAAGTGTTTTTTTAATGGACACAAGGGCAGGGCATAAAGCAGGGAATATCAGTTAGTGAGAGAAATACTATTTCATTTAATGGGGGAGGTATTAAAAAACTATATAGCATTATATGTTACAGTGTTTATTTATGCCTGCTGTTAGACCATTGTGTAATTATTGGTGTAAACTTTTCCAGAAAGGGTAAGTAATGAAATGTAAAGGTAAATATGCCAAGAAGATGAAGAAATTCTTTTTAATTTTGTTGTTTTGTTGATTTTTACTATTTGCTGCTTTACTTCCCTGATATTAAACTAAACGATCATGTGATTTGACTCATTCTCACTCTCATACCCATCCATTTAACTTTATGCATATCACTGTTAAGAATTTGGAAAAAAAAAAATGTTGCGAAAATGAACAATAAAAAGATTCTGCGTCTATTCGTTTTGTTTTGGGGTCAGCTCTTTGTTTCTTAGTTCTGCTTTTTGTTGTATGACTGATCACCGAAATCTGTTTTAAAGACCAAAAAATAGTACTGTATGTTGATTTGCCATCACTCAAGCTTAAACTCTTGGCAGATGTTGTTCTCTCTTGCTAGTGGCCAGATCACATGCTCCTTTAAGTTGTGATTTATTAAACCCTTTCCTTGTTAGTCATGGTTATGTTTTTTTGAACAGTTGAAGCCAGGTCTCCGCTGTTCTCAGTTACCACATGACGTTCTCTTAATCTACTTACATGACTTCCAATGTGGAATTAAACCAAATTTTTATAGTGAGTCTGCCAGAACACCCTGTGCTCTGTTGTTCTTGCTGCTGAACTACATATACAGCCTGTAGCTGCTCTTTACCATCATCGTGTGAGATCTGAGCCCTGCCTATAATCTCATGCTTTACTGTGGCTTCACGAGGAGGTGATGCACCGCAGAGCAGCCTGCTGGGTGCCTCACACACAATCACTCGATTAACTACACAAACACAAACCACTACTGAGCAAGTAGTGGTTGTAAGTGCCAACTCTGCCCTAACACTGTTATGTCATGGAGCAAATGAAATGTGAGGCATCGTCCAAATGAAGGAATAATCTAATGTCCCACCACAATAAAGGACTCTGGTGGTGTAGGGTGGAGCGTGTCCTAGCACCAAACACTGTCAGTAAACACACCTTACATCACCCTCCTCCTCCCTTCTTAAAATTGAAAACTTTGCTACTAATGACACACTCAGATTGATCACCACCTGGGCAGTCAGTTGTGACTTATTACTATTATTATTATTATTATTATTATTATCATTATTGTTGTATGGAATTGTCAGGGACCATGTACAACAAAGCAAAACATGTATTGTACCAGATTTAGCTACTAGCTCGTTTCCATCTGCAGTCTCTGGCTAAGTGAGACTATGTAAATCTTCCGAGAATAAATTACAGTGTTTCTTTGGAACTGAAACTTTTGCTGATACAGCCTTACTTGGTCTGGTATGACCAGCAGCTTATGGTGGCTAATGTTAGGCAACTAACACATACATTTTTGCTGTATAATGGACATTACTGATTCAGTTTGCTGACTTTATGACTCCACTTGGTACTATTACAACAGCACAGCAAGACAGTAGTTTAGCATTATCCCATAACTGTCACTTATAGCCGCAGTGGCCGCTGCTAAGCAAAAGTTAAATAGTCTTTAATCATGGGACAAATGGATTGATGTGTCTGATAATAAAAATGATTAATAACGTGCAGGTACTGATGGTGGACATGATATGATGTGTTCAGGGACCTGTTTGTCACATTAGGATGGAGTAAGACTTTTTAACATCCACAGATAAATGATAGTTATGGTCATCATCTTAAAGAAAAGCCAGTAGCCAGCAACAGCCAACAGCAGCACTCTCCCAGTGCTGCCAGTGTCACTAAAAATGGCATTTTTTTAAGTTTCTATCACTTTCTTTATGTACTTTGTACTCATTTGATTTTAATTTGACATTTTACCTTTAGAACCTGAAGATTATATTCTACTCCAACTCATAAAAGGTAAAAAATAAGACCAAAGTAAGTCACATATTTAAAGTACAGCCTATGTGACAATGGGCAGCTGCAAGAGTTTCCAGTGTTTGTATGTGTTCGTCAGCAAGAAAGAGGTTGGAAACAACCATAAAACACGGGTTAGCTCAGGCTCCCTGGGAAAAGATGGGAAACCCAGTCGCTGTTGAATCTTTTTAGATCTTTTTCAAATCTGCTGAGGGAAGCAATGGAGTCTACATGCTGTTGTGATCAGATTATCAAACTTTCTTATGGCACTGTATAAACTGCCTGGACTGCTGTTAAGAGGTAACTTGTCATTTGTTATTTATTTTATATAGGAATATTATTATCTTATATAATAAGATAAATAACATAAAAAATAACTTATCAACAGTTCAATAAGGGAATCTCCTTTAGCAAGTTAGATTCCCCAAATCTTCTGCAGAAACTGAAACATTAAACTTTACGCTTGTTCTGTTAGAAAACTCTGCTGTCAAATAACCATGCCTCAAATAACCATACAGTTTGTCAATCTGATGTTTATTCTTTAACTACCATTACCAAGTACTGTTAAAGGCGCAATAGCAATAGCAACCAGATCTGATGTTACCGATGTTAAACAGGTAAAGAACAAACAAGTGAAAATACTTATCATAATAAAATTAACAATACAAAACACAGCCACACAGGGACAAGTTTCAACTCAAAAGTACATTAAAATTCTGCATAAATTAGAGACCTAAAGAACAATATTCCAGAGAGGTAATATAAAACTGTACATGACAATACACTTGCAATACATTACAATATTTATTCAAATATGGCAAAATAGCACCATGAAATAAAAAAATCTCATTCAAAACCAAAAACCACACAGTTGTAACAGGAAATACTGCATTTGTAATGTGAACAGTGAAAGCACAGGAAGCATGTACAGAGTTTTGTATACAGCCTGTTACCTGGGTTGATATTATATAGATGGCAGTCTGGTGATGTACTGTAAAAGTAAAGGTTGTTCTCATGTGCCTTCATGTCATTACTTTCTTAACTGTGGTTATGCTTTGATCAAGGTAATTACATTTGTTACAAAATTCTTGACACATTTTTAAAATTGGAAGCTACTCTATCTTTTATTCTGGTGACATGATGCTTGTGACGGCCTACGTTGGTCTTTTTCTTCTTTTTTGTTATTTCCTCTTTCTACATTTCTCCTTTGAACTCTTTGACTCTCTAACAGGAACAATCGCTGCTTATGACAATCAGTCACGGTATTCTAATTAGTCATTTTTGCATGAAGTCCCTCCCTTACCATCCTAGTTTCCTGCCCTCCTCCCTCTGACCCTCATCTTTCTATTTACTGGCATGTCATTGTCATTCAAGCTCCTTCCCCTGACATGTTGAGGTGTAGTGAGGAGTTGTACAGTTGTTCTGTCCTTAAATATGCGTGTTCCTTAATTCACAGGAAGTTGTTGGAGATCTGGCGTGTGTGGTCAAACAAGTCCTCCACCTCGGCACTATAAGCATCACCTGAAGAAAACAGACAAGAAGAGAAGTGAAATACATGGATACACATAGGTGAGGTATTGAGATGTAGAAATTGAGAGGATTCATGTGCCCTGAAAAAGTCTTCACACTGTACCTGCATGACATCCAAACATGTAAACTCGTGCTCCATCGTACTTGCACCGACAGCGCATCACGTTGTTCTGGAAATCAGACTCAGCCATGTCTAAGGAAGGGTTGACCTCCACCTGTAGAAGAAAATAGACTAGCGATAAGATGCTGCAAGATTCAATCAGTCATCCTCCTCACAGTTGAGTACAGTGCCTATCTGATCAGACAGGATTTATTAAAGGACGACAACAGACAATATGCGAAGACGGCTAAATATAATAAGCATGATGGAAATGTATCCCGACTCTATAAATAATTTGGTCTAACAAAACATTACATTGAAATATGTAGCTCAAGGTTAATCACAGAATATATTTTACACCATACAAATGCTATTTGATCTCTGAATTTAACTGCTGAGGTAACGTCCTGTGAACGTTCCTGCAAATGTTTTGGGAGTGTCCTATTGTCTCCGTTTTTAGGAAACTTAAATTAATTCCACCATTTGCTACGATGTGACTGTGTTCCAGACCGGCTGTGAGTCGGCTAAAAGAATAGTTCGACATTTTAGAAATACGCTTGCTCACTTAATTGATCAATATCAATCTCATGTCTGTACGTTAAATGTTAGGTCAGAGCCAGCAGATGGTTAGCTTAGCTTAGCATAAAGACTGGAAACAGTCTATAAACGTGTGTAGTGCGTTAAGTGTTTAAACGACTTGTAGTTTTACGGGGGGTTATGAGTGGGACTATTTCTTGGCCAGGAACCTGAAGTCTTTGCTGGTTGCCTGACAAAGTACCTTTCTGTCTAAGTCTAGACCAGGAACACTGCAAGGAATGTCTTTTTCATTAAGTAAGGGAACAAGTGAAAGTAAGACTTTACTTCAGACAGTTAGGAAACAACTGGTTTTCCATGGGGCCAACTGAGGTGCCACAGGATTATTGTTCTCTGCTTTTCTATATGGCTCATGATGTATAAATTGGGGGTTCAAGCGATGCATGACATCACTTTCCACTGTTATCTCCACGCAGGAAAAAAAGGGACAGAGATGCAGATGACAGTTTTGGGTTTGGATTTAAGTTGCAGCCTATCATTAGGCTGTAGCCATGGTTGGTTGCCATGGCTTGTTGTTTTCCACCCTGTCTGCCTGCCTGCCATATATAAGAAAAAGCACACAAATGAATTTTCCTGATGCACACATCAAACAGATAACCTGACCACATTTTCAACAAAGCGACCCAGTTACATTTTTTTCTTACATACAGTATAAATTTTGTGGTTCCAATTATATTTACAGACAAAGATTTAAGATGTAAAATATTCATAATTATGATTTTTTCATTACATTTTCAGCCAAATTTGGTGTCAAAAACTTCATATATTCTTAATATTGCATGTTGAAAGCAGCCAATGATTTCAGCACATATTTTATAGTCCCGGTGTAAAACACCATATTAACTTGGTGGCAGTTGATGTCCTTTTAAAAGCTCTTGTAATAATGTGAAACAAAGGGCCCACAGCCTGGTTTACAGAACAATGAAAGGTCGTCACTGTCATGTAAAAGACTTTGAGGTTGTGCAGCTGATTTTTAAATGACGGAGCAATCAGGAGCAATCAAGCTGAGGTGGACGTGACTCATCGGCTTAAATGTATGGTCCTAAAAATGGCTGCCACCCTGCGATTCTTGGTAAAGACTCAAAGAAACACCCAGCTACATGAAAGACAAGCGAGCATCTGTGCCCTCCCCCTCCATCTCTCACTTCTTACACAAATTTATGAGCAGCTCAACTACTGTTGAACCACAATCACGACCGCAAAGTAGTGCTGGGTCACATCGTCGTGGCAACAGTGGATCTCTGCTTTACGACATGTATATGATTTTATCTCTCAAGACGTGGCTCGTCACATATGCACAGGCTCATGCAGTGCAGATGGACCACTCCTGCATGTAGTTTACATACAGCAAGTCAAACTTAAACATCTTGATTTTATATAAACACTCAGAAAATAATTAGAAACTGTAAACATCATCACTTTGCTGCCACTAAGCTGTCAAGAAAAAATAGAACAAATGACACAGAGGGAGGGCAGATTAGTAGGTCACCACAGCAGATTGCATGTCTAGAAACGGAGGAGACATGTGAAGTCGAACCAACAAACTTTCAAACATGAAACTCGCTCTGTACAAATGTAAAGTGCTGACAGAGCTGTTCCACTGCCAATCAGCCTGTACTTTCTGAAAGGGTGGACTAATAGCAGGTCTACTTTCTATATAAATCCAGACTAAATTCACTTTCCTTAAATACGCACACACCCCTAAAACTACATACATAGTGCACACCTGAAACAGCCAAGAACCATTTAGCTGAAATTATAGTCTTTTATCACAGCTTTTATCTCACGTGTGCCTTCAGATGTTGAAACACCAACCCGTGTTTGCTCTGTTTTTTCTTTTTCTTTTTTCTGCTTTCACGCCCTATCTAAGAGCTTGTATAAGCTGCTAAAATGATGCGATTTCACCATGAAGATTGAAGTGTGGATTATTTTTTTTCTCTGCATTTTTCTTGGACTCACAATTTCACAGTGAACTCGATAGACCGCTGAGCAGACCGTAGAATAGAATCAGGAGTTAGCAAACAAGCCTCCTAACCTGGAAGATGTATTCACCAGGTCGTATGTCTGTGATGTCGATCCACTGGCAGTCAATATCGTGGCGGTAGGTGTCCCAGCAGCCGACTGAGATACCCTGCTGTCCCATGTTATAGCAGGCATACCGCTTATGGATACCTGGTAGAGAAAACAGTTAGAAACATGTGAGGAGAGATAAAAGGAGAAGACCATGATGCGTAAATTTTCTTTGCTGTCAGTCGCTGTGGATTTGAATTTCTACCAGCAGCCTGAAATTATAATAAAAATTTAAAAACAGATCTTTTTTTGGGGACCTTCAAATGAATAGAAAGGATCTAAGCTGCATAAAGCTGTCTGGGTTTTGTGAAGCCAAGATCAATTTAGGCTTGGCCCCTGATCTTACAGCCAGACTTTGAATGCTCATTATGGGATTTCAGCTTTGCACTTTTATGTATTCTTGATTCCCTTGTTTGTCACGATTCGTCTCTCGTTCCCAGATTTCCCTCAAAAAGCAGATTTATGTAACACTAATCTTTGGCTTACCATCAGGGCAGTAGGTGTCCTCCAGACAGAAGCTGGCCTTGTGACCTTCAGCCACCTTGGTCCCATTGAGCGTCAGCAGATCGTAGTGGGTGAACACCTCAATGCTGTGGTAGTGCCTGAGGATTGGATCAGGGTGGCAAGATTAATACATGAAGGAAGTAAAGAAAGATGATATAAAGTTATCAAAGAAACAGAGAAAGATCTCCATTGAATTTGCTGCTGTTCATCATCCTGGGAAAAACCCCCCACAGGTTAATTGAAATATAGCAGCCATAAATCCTGTTATGTTGTTGCGAAGGCATCAAACAGACACAGACAACAATTGTAAAAACACAAGTGGGCAGATAGATATCAGGTTGGTGTTGCTCTTTCTCTCATTACAGAGCCATTCCCAAAACAGATTCTACCAAAAACAAGTCGAACCATGTGTTTGCTGGTTGGGGAGGTAGTGATTGGGTTGTGGCTGGGAGAGACACCGAGCTGTGCCTGTCGTTTTGGGACGCAGAACCGCAACCGCTGAGATAAGAAGCCAGGCAGCTCTGAGTGCAGTCATGGCTCTGACTGTAACAACTGGGTGACCAGTGAGGAGGATGTTTATTGTAAACATCATTTTGGAGGATAAAAGATTGTGTTTATTGCGTTAAATAACAGACTTTTATATGCGTTTGGTTATTTATAGTCCAGATCTCAAAAATATCACTGCACTGTAGCTACTGCATCTCATTTCACTCACCAAATCTTAAATTCCCATTCATCTTTTGCTGCAGACATGACTACTTTTTCTTGTGCCACCTCTAATGATGCCCAGTCCTGTGCCATGAAGGGAGGTTATGCAGCATTTCTTTTCCAACCAAACCCCGTAGCAGCTAAAATCACCACAGTATATGGTAGGAGGCATAAAATGAGCAGCTGTTAGTTCAAATGAAAACCCTGAAAGCTCCTCCAAGTGACACAGCGGCTTGGAGCAAACACTTGTAAAGTTTCTGGTTCAGGTTATGGAACCTTCCTCCTCCCAATCTCACCTGTGGCACTGGTGCCATGTCCAGCTTTCTCTGGTGGCTCGGGGTCGGAAGTCAGCACGGCCCAGGTTCATGATGCGGGAGGAGAAGCGCAGCAGGCGGCGGTGTCCGTAGGGCCAGTTCATCCTGGCAGCAGAGGAGGACAGGCAGTTCTCCTCATTAGCGCAGGTCAGCAGGTGGAGCGGTCGGTCCTCCAGGTAGGCCGTCTCTTGGACGAGCTGGGCATCCAGGACAAGGTCAGGAGCAGCTACAGGGGTCAATACTTAGAGTTAATTTCACTCTCATTGCATAAAAAATACATTGGGGCTCACATGTTTGCTGGTTTTGAACTCACTTTCTACACACGTGACTCCTGCAGCCCTGCCATCTCCTCCTCTGGGACAGTAGACATTTGTGTTTCTGCGGCACTGCTGAATGGATATCTCAGTGCCGATGCAGTGAGTTCCACTCAGAACCACCTCACCAGCATCTGAAGAACCAGGCCAGAACCAGGTCTCCTGCACAGAGACACAAGAAGAGAACAAATTCATACACAAAAGCGTTAGAGCTCATTTATGCAGTTGTGTTGAAACCCTTCTGGAATAGCGACTAAGGGACATGTGAAAAATGTCACAGCCGAAGGCAAACAGCAGCCTCTGCAATAAACAAAGAAACCCCATTTTTAATAGGAACTATCAGTACACATTATCACATTTTCCACTCTTTTTCATAATTTTAAAACTGCCTGTTAAATGTTCCCAGAAGCCCCCCTCAAAACACACTCATGCTGCCCTTTCCATTCACAGTTCTATTTTCAGTTTGTTTGCTCTGTGAATTTCTGCTGATCTCTCTTCGCCTCACTTTCCCTCTTTTATTTTCGGTGCGCTGGAAGTGGACGTTTGAGAAGCCTGTAATTACCTCAGGCCTCAGTAATAACACAGCACAGACACACAAACAGCAGGACGGAGAGAGAGAGGGAAATAAAGGAGCACACAGAACAAAAGCTTAGAGACAGAAAAGGAGGCGGAAACGTGCAAAAACACATCAACATATTCTATTCTGTTGTTTACCTGATGAGCTCTTGAGGCGAAGCCCAAGCCCAGCTGTCGACAGACCACCATGGCCTCATTGATGCCCCAGTTCTCACTGCAGACGGAGCCCCAGCGCTTCACCCCTCCGACCTCCATCAGCACCTCCACACGGCCCTCTGCTGGTTCTCTGCCTCCTGCTAGACGCACCTGAAGGTTAAGGGAGGAGAAAGTGTTTCCTGTCAGTCCGTGAATACTGCTAAATGCATATCTGTGCATATGTATGCATATATTTGCATGTTTCTCACCGTGGCCTGCATGCCAGTGTTGGGCACGTTGCAGCGGACTGCTACATCCTGGCTGTGTTTGCAGGTGTAAAGCGGCACCTGTCGGTAGGTACACTCTGTAATCGACTTCTCCCTGCCTGTACACTGCACGCTGTTCATGTGGATGAGTCCAGAACCTGCAGAAAAAGAAGAAGAAGGAGGGTGTGGAGCGACAGCTGATTGATTCACATGTGTCTTACCAACCATAGAACACATGCAAAAAGACAGGCTCTCTCTCTCTCTCTCTCTCTCTCTCTCGCTCACACACACACACACACAGTACATAAAAGACATAAAACCTGATGGCTCTGCAGCCACAGATGTCCACAGAGAAGGATTAAAAGCCCAGACATGATCGGGACCTCTGATGTGGCCCTGAAACTGAGCTTAGCCAGAGAGCTTTCTGACTAAATTACTGTACACTCTGCTGCACACTGCACACCAGGACCATGCTTTATAAACTAAAATAGATACGAAAATGGCAAATTGGAGGAAAATCTTTGAACACATCTATGTTTGCGTAGGTGTGTGAGGCCCAGGCTAAAGTCCTATTAAGCCCTATAATTTGGCCTTAAATAGCTAATGATGTCATCAAGTCTAGCTTCAAGTTGCTCTAACTGCACTACCCATGAGCCTTCACATCGCTCCTGCAATACATAGATTCATCTCTTATAAATTACATGTTCACACAACTCCGGTAAAGTAGCCTGACACATAAAAAGCCACAACTTCATTCTGACATTTAACCATGTTCATTATTCAGACATAACAGCACCATAGCACCTACTTTAATAGAGCCCTAAAAGTAATACTCAAGTGGTTTCCATGAATTACTTCATTAAGTAAAGTAGAATGAAGGAAATGCACCCACCATTATAGGAGATGCTATGTGCTCATTTGGGCAGAAAGATAATGTGAGGAAATGAACATGATTACAGACTTACTGCAGAGGTACGGCAAGAAAGAAGGACAATAAGTGTGTGAAAGTGGGGTCTATTTCCTAGGAAAATGCTTCAATCCAGTGGCTATATTTTTGTGCCCACAACAAAAGCAGTGCCAAAGTAATCACAATGTTTCTGAATGTTTGGTCTTGCTCAGTGCTGATTGCCTGACATCCCGGTTTCAAAGCTGTGCTAACTTCTCACATACAACAGGGTTTATTTTGACAACAACACATGCCATTGTTTTGGTTGCTGGAACCTCCTGGCACAGTTTACACTTGTATAATTGGGCATGGGTAGAGTTCCTCAACAATCAGCTTCTCTGATAGAAGTAGAAGTCAGGCTGTAAACATTTTCTCTGGGTTTATTTGTCTGCTCGGGCCCATGGTTCTTGGAGTGCTGCGTTTAGCAACATACATTTAGGCTGAGAAGTGTTTAGTCTAAAGGATCACTGAGCTAAACTGATCATGCGCAGAATGCATGGTGAACATAGGCACTGACACAAAGTCTGTACCATTTAACACATGGTATCAGATCAGTAGCTGGGCATCTTTTTTATACCCTTTATGATTTTATGAATGAGGTCATCTGCTCATTATAGGACAAGAGGACAAATAAAGACCCAGTTATAGTTTTGTTTAAACATACAAATGTCTCCCACCATGACCTCAACAGTCACGGTGAGTAAAGCTACATAAATGCATCACTGGAAAGCACCAGAAAGACTTCAAAGTGCAGTTTGACTTTATGTACACTATGTGTGTGGCTATGTTTATGTGTCCTATCTTACCCTGTCCCAGTTGAGCCTTGGTGATGGCCTCTTTGGCTGTCCCAAAGCCCAGCTCCCTGCAGACCACGCTGGCTGCAGAGATGTCCCACAGGTGGTCACACACGGTGCCCCACTTCCCCTCCTTCAACACCTCAACACGGCCCTCCCCGACCCGGGGCCCCGCCTTCAGACGCACGACCGGCTGGAAGGAAAGAGGGAGAGTTTAGGTGAGAAATGGAAGTTTGTGAATTTATCTGGAAATCTTCCACTAAATGGATCTGGATGCTTATAGCTACATTTTCAGATTTGACAGTTATAATAAACTAATAAACTAGATTTCAGCCTGATAATGATTGAATGATTCTACTGTTTGAGCGAACACCTGCACCAGGAGACGTGTAAAAAAAGACAGGTTGTGGTTCTTAGGGGGAGATACCTGCTATTACTATTTCCGGTGGCAGCGACTTCCCAAGAGAAATAATCCAGCACATAAATTGTGTTTTTTACATTTCCGTTTGTGTACAGAATAAACAAATATTAAAGGTGCTGTTAGGCAGATTTATTAAACTTTGGGCATAGCCAGCCTAGCTGTTTCCCTCTTGCTTCCAGTCTTTATGCTAAGCTACGCTAATTGCCTACTGACTGTGGCTTCAACTATTTAGCTAACACACAGATTTGAAAGTGGTATCCAGCTTATCATCTAACTCTTCAAAAAAACAAAGACGCATTTTTTCAAAAATATCAAGCTATTTCCTTAATTTTCACACATTTATTCACAATCTATATTTTTTTACTTCCTCGTCTACACTCACCGCTACAGCAGGTGGAGCAGGTGCTCTGCCATAGCGTGTGAACTGATATCCAGGGACACAGCGGATCACAACGTGCATGCCACCGCGGCATGGGACATCACTCCTGGGGATTGACAGCTGTGCCTGGCACCGCGACAGAGAAACCTCTACGCCCTGACACTGCACCTTCTCCACCCAGTAGGCCTTCTTACTGATCTGGGTCCTCAGCCTGGGTGGGGAAAGAAGTGGAGGAGGAACACAAAGCAGAGAAAGGCATAATATATTTGTGATTTATCACATTACTCATGATCTTTGATACACACGTTATAAAGTTACATCCTTCAAAGAGCAGATGTTGATTTTACCTGGAGGATGGATCAGCCAACTTGGAGTCCCACAGTTTCCTGAAAGAGAACATCAGACTCTGGAGTTACAACTGTGTATCTTTACATCCAGTAGACTAAACAACCAGCAGCCCTATGCACTCCCACAGTCTGCCCCTGTGCTCCTCATTAATCATCCTTTCATCTCTTCCTTGACATCTTCCATTCTGTCTATCAGACCTTAAATAGACAAATTGAAAGCATTAGACACAACATGCTGGAAAGGGCGCAGTCTTTGGAAAAACATAGCCTTTATGTAGGAGACAGGGAGTGAGAAAGAGAGGGAGATTTACAATAAGGGATCACATAACTCCCTCTTTCTGCCTTTCTTTCCTCTCAAATCACCACCTTCTTGTCATGACTTTTTTTAAATCTTTCATTTCTACATTCATGGTTTCTTTCTGTGTCAGTATTTGTCTATATGTCTACAGTGGATGTCTGGTTTGGGGCATCCATGTGGTAAAAAACTAAAAATATGAATAAGCCACTATACATTAATCCCTGCGAGAAGCCTTATTGAGGTCTGCCAACTCCAACAGGGTTTTCTAAACTGTGTCTAGTTTCATGGATATTACCTTAAACTAGAGTCAAATCTTAAAGGGAAACAGTGTGTATATACAAAATGAGGACCCCTACGCCTGGGCACACACACACAACCACACACACCCCATGCTTAAACCTAAAAAAGTGAAGAAAAAAAAGAGAATTCAATAAAAAGAATGATTCACAAACCAGGCAGAGTCTGGCAAGTGAGCTGACCACTTGCATCGACCAGTGTGACCACAGACAGGTGCAGCGTGACTGACGCCCTTCATGAATGTGCCTGAATTACTGTAAATGAGTCAGAACTCCAAGTATAGACAGGAGGAGAGTTTACTGTATAACTAGATTCATGATGCAATTAAATATTTGGCAAACTAAAATGGGAGATGTTTCCTCTCCAGGAGAACCCCAGTATCCTGGTATTATGCACAGTCCCAACATTAGATGAGAAATGTGTTTGAGGCTGGGAGGGCCTACAAGGAAGCCCACAATTAGGAACCAGGCTGTATGGAACATGTGCACCACAAATCAGCTACAATCAGACCAGACAGTGAAGGGCAAATTGTGTATATATTATTTCGATCAAAGTAAAGGGAAATTTCCACTCTCAGATAAGCTTACACTTTTGCATATCATTATTTTGCAGTCCAGCAGTGGAGAAATGTAATTTAGACAACCAGTCTGGTCCAGACAACTGGCCTCCTCTGGTGGATAAATGTGTTTATTTTTCCTCTTCTACAATGAACACACTCAAAGTGGTGAAATCTGCAAAGAACCACTAAGTCCTTGACTCTCGTTGCATTGTAGCTGCGCTGGAAATATCCTAAACCTGCAAAAACTGATTTTTTTGCCACTAGGGGCAGTGGAAACAAGTTGTAAACACAACATTGACATATTATCACCTTTTAAATTGATATGGTGAGTTAGCATACAGTTACATTCCAGCAGTTATGGACATTATCATTCTCTGTTTTAGCTCTGTTTTTGGTCTCTACCATCTCCTGAGTTTAATATCTGGCTCTTTAGTGGTTAAATACTCCACTATGTTCAGCAGCTAGTCGCTTGCTTTGTCTGTCTGCTGTTTGGTGCTGGGCAGGTAGTGTACAGAGGATTCATCAGAGCTTTATTGCTGAAAACAGCTGCCTGCTGCTGCAACTGGAGACGATGTTGGTGAGAGCGGTGAGAACAAACCTAAACACCAAAGATGCTACAACAACCATAGAGCTGAGGGGAACTGCAGGGTGGGGTGGATAATTCTCTGTGGGTTTGTCGCTATAAGCGACCACTATTAATATAAAAATATATTTTATAATTGTATATATATTAATATAAAAATATTGATTAGTGCAGCTTTAAGTACAATTTTTATTTACTTCCCATTTTGTGAATCCTTATACTTCTATTGCACTACAGTTTAGAGGAAAATATTGTACTTTTTATTTCTATTTATAATTTAGTTGGTACTAAATTTTACATGAGATAAAACACTGCAATTAGCATCTCTCTTTATTTCTGTTCTTTACTTTCTTCCCATCTATCTTAGCTTCTTTCTTTCATTCCTTCATCCCTTCTTCCATCATTCCTTTTTGTCTCATGTTCTTTCCCTACTTTGCTTCTTTTCTTTTCTCTCTCATTTTTTTCTTCATTCTTTCTTCCTTCCTCTTATTGCCCTTCCCTTTTCCTTGGTTAGCTGGTCTGAAAGCATGAACATCTCTAAAACTAGAGATACCCCCTCTGCAAGGGAATAAGAGACATAAAATGGTATATCTTAACAAAATGGATCTAGAAACACAGCCTGTATTTCAGGGTAGATTTCTTTCCTGATGTTCTTTGTGCAATGTAAATCAGTATATGAATGAGTTTTGTATTATAGTGTGTTTTTGCTTATGTCTATCTTTTTGTGCTGTGTGCGTTTGCCCAGTTTAAAATGTTTCATAAGTCGGTGGTAAATAAAAATGAGAGAGACAGACTCTGAGGGGGTGTTAGTTCATGGTTTGGAGGAGGGGAAGGAGGGGGGAGAGAGTGTTACCCATATAATTGCCTGCTCTGCTTGGCAGTGTCTGCTGTGCGGTCGAGCAGTAGCATGTTGGTTCACACACACCAGACATGGAAATATGCACGTACATATCAACTTTCCCTGCCTTGTCTCTGTAAAAACTAAACTCTTTAAAGCCCCAGCATCGTTACCCAACGTTATGACTGCATGCTGGGAAACAAGGAGCGAGTGATGTAAGACTGAAGTCTCTGTGAACTGGGCAACTTTTATGAGCATCGCCTAACTTCACAGGAAGAGGAGAAGCATGTTCTTTTGGGTTTCAGACACATTTCAGCTGTTCTACTGAGAGTTAAAAGCAAGGTGGATGTTGCTCTTTGTCATGTCGGAAACACAGGTTGGAGCCGAGTCTTTTGAGGAGACTGAAAGGAAGGGAAGTGAACCACAGCATCAAGCCTCAGGCACAACAAACAGGTTGTAACTGCAGCACTGCTGAATCCTTTTAACCAGCAGAAGATTTTCTTCTACTTCTCAGGATCTTCAGTTCGATGCCAGGTTTTTTATGCAACTCTGACCACACAATACCATAAGCCACACTGGGGAGAGGAGCTGACTGTCAGGAAAGCAGAGATAACCTGTTATTATACTGCATGAAGGCAAAGCTGCATGACTGGAACAATCGGCTCACTCAGGAGACAGCAGATTGCCACACTGACTCCACAACAGCCTCTAGACAGTCCCATTAACCTACATGGTACGAAAACCCAAAGGGGTCATAATGATGTACTTTCCATGAAATGTGGGTTTTAGCATAATTGCCACAAAGGCATAAAATGTCTTTTAAAAAGTCGTAACTGTGGAGGGGAGAAGGAGCAGGGGGTTAAAGTAAATTAGAACTGAAGAAGTTAGTGTCAGCCTCAAAGAGAGTGTGGATGTGATGAAACAAGGGAGCTGGAAAATAGCTTTAGAACTTGCCTTTTGTAAGCACAGCAAAGTGGGGGAGTATTTGAACATCTGTAAAAATGCACTGAGCAACTTAACAGGCCGAGACAAAAGCCAGTCACACCAAAAAAACAACCACATGGCCAGAGAGAGAAGTGCTGACACAACAAAGGGTGTGCAGCAGGTTCAGTCGAGAGAATATTCTAGATTTGAGGATCTCTCAGACCATAATTACAGCTGTTCCAGTGGACACAAACCACAAAGAAGAGCCAGTGTGGACTGCTGACAGCACAGTGGGTAGCACCAGGAAGATGTTATGTGACTGTTATCATGCTAGTGGCTCTGTGAGGCTGTACTAAGGCAAAGCAGTGATTTGAGCTAAATGCTAGTATTAGCATGTTAACATGCTCACAGCGACAATACTAACATGCTGATGTTTAGCAGGTATCATGTTTCCCATGTTCACCATCTTATCACAAAGTCCAGCTGAGGCTAATGGGAATGCCAGTAGTTTTGCAGGTATTTTGTCATAAATTATATTGGACAGATCAAAAGTTTGACCTGATGATGGTGCTAGATGAAAAGTTGATTTAAGTTACATTTCATCCTGTGGAGGACATGAATGTTTGTACAAATGTTTTGTGGCAATGGACTTGGACTTTTTTACTTATATAGCGCTTTTCAACCGTTGAAATGGTTCCCAAAGTGCTGTAACAGTAATCTAAGCTCTAACAGTAGTCTAATTCACCCATACACACACACACACACACGGACACAGCTGCCATGCTGGCCTCCACCGGGGGCAACTTAGGGTTCAGTGTCTTGCCCAAGGACACTTTGACATGTGGACAGGAGGAGCCAGGATTGAACCACCAACCCTGGGGTTAATTGACAACCGCACTACCCTCTGTGCCACAGCCGCCTCAATCTATCCAATATAGTTGTCGAGACATTTCACTCAACACTAATGTCAACTTCATTGTGGTGATAAAGAAAAATTCAGAGGATCACCTAAGTCATGCGAATACATTGCCTGTGAACCATAAATATCTGTACCAAATTTTGAGCCTATCCATCCAGAAGATGTTGAGATATTCCACTGCATAAGTGAAAGCTTTGACCTGCTGGTGGTGCTAGAGGGAAAGTCAGGGGAACACCAGAGCTATTAGGATTCATCCTCTAGGGACCATAAATGTCTGTACCAAATTTCATGACAATCCATCCAATGTTTGTGGAGATAGTTCAGTATCGACCAAAGTCGGCTTTGCTATCCTTACAGCCATGTTGCTAGCGTGGCAAAAAATGGCTATTGTCGGTAAGTGGATAAGATACGTCACAATTTCTACCTCAGGAAACATTTTCAAAAGGACAGTTACCAACATAAATACCTGCTTCAAAATACATGAACATGTGTGGCACAAAATGCCAAAGGTCCACCCCATATTGCTTGTTCTTTTTGCTAAAAAGAACGTTCTCCTCCCCTCAGCTGTTTACTGTTGGACAAAAATGGCTGCTCCATTCGTCTCCCACGTAGTGGGTGGAGGTTGACAAAATACAAACAACATTCTCTGGCCTGACCCAGTCTTTACACAAGCTGCTGGTTGGGTTCTTGTCACAGAAATAGGACATTTCTCCAGACAACTCTGATGTGTTTTTCAGTGTTGTTGTCAACGTTAGCGTTAGATTTAGAAAGTTAATGTGATGGACAACCAAGCCATATTGTTTGATTACATCTTTGCTTTATCTTTGACTCCTAGCTTGACCACAAAGTTGGTTAAAAGTGAAGTTTCCCACATCACTGTATCTGAACTACACGACTCTGAAGAAGCCTTAAGAGATAAGACACTATGAGAGAGAGTTATTCATTGCTAGGCTTTGGCCGTGGTGGTGAACAGGGCAGCTTCGCAGAAGCAGCCTGTATCCTGCTGCCGAGCAGAGCAGAGCAGGACTCAAGGGGTAATTATTGGCGACATGGAGAGAGAGATGGTGCAGGGCAGGCCAGCGGTCAGTACAGTCGTCCTGTTAGCCAAGCCATAAAAAGACCTCTGTGGGCAGACAGACGGACACACACAGGGTTGCGTTCGCGTGTGCACAAGCGTATGTGTGTGTTTGTGTGTTTATTTGTGTGTGCACGTGGATCATCGTTTATGTAAGGTCTCGTAAGATGCTGTGCGATGAGGGTGGATGGAGGGATGTATTAGCATGTGGGTGTAAGTGAGGTATTGGGGTTTTGATGGTATGTGTGTAAGGGCTTTGAAGGTTTGTGAAGGTGCTTCAGCGGCTATTCATGGCTAAAGTTAGACAGACGGGCTGGATGTATAGAGAGAAAATAAACACAACAGCCAGAGATTATTAGCTGAGCAAATGATTTGTTTGAGGGACAATAAAAGAGTTATGAAAACATGTAACAAATAGAAAGCTTCTTTTCCTACCTAGCCTCTGTACTAGCTTTTGTAACTTAGTGGGTCTTCTGTCTATATACTAAACTAATACATGTGCATCTATGTATTTTACTAGTCAAATATTATCACATTGTAATTTTAACAAACACTGATTGTTTTGTTGCGATTCAACAGCTACAGCTCCTATGCAGCTGTAGTTGTTAACAAACAACTAGCTAACAAACAAAAAAGGAAACTAGTTGACAAATGAATCATTTTCTTTTTGTTAAAATAATGTCATGTTAAATTTTGACTGCCCAGTACAATAAGATACCCAGTTTGATTTAACCATGCATTAACAGATTTTTTTGGCCACTTGTGGGCTTTTGGTCTCTACCAACTCCTGAGGAAAATATCTAGCTCTTTAGCTGCTACATGCTCAACTATGTTAACCAGCTAGCTGCTAACGTTGTCTGTCTGTTTGGTGCTGAGCAGGAAGTGTTCAGTGGGTTTTTGGAGCTTTTTGACTGAAAACAGCTGCTTGCTGCAGCTGGAAATTATGAGTGAGAGTGAACCACAACAGTGAAGTAGCCGTAAAAACAAAGGAATGACCTGAAAGCTGATGGGAACTGCACTGTCAGGTGATAATTATCTGTGGGTTTGTCACTACGCAAACCTTTTCACACTTGTAGTCATTTGATCTATTGTTTATATATATAAAAAAGATTATAGCAGCTTTAAAATATGGACAGAAAACCCCAGGAGCAGCTTTTCAGAAAGATAGATAAAAGGAACTCTATCAGATTACAGATGCTAGCCAAGGTCCAAGCAGCTAGCCTGACAAGTTTTAGCTAGCTAGAAAACATCCATCCATACCCGCCTCTCACCCAATGTCAGCTGGGATAGGCTCCAGCCCCCCTGCAACCCTCTGAGGATAAGCGGTATAGATAATGGATGGATGGATGGAAGTGGTATAAAATCTATTAACGTAATTTGGGATTTAATTTGATTAATCCCTGGTAAATTACTATTGACTAATGATATTGAGAGAGACATACAAAGAAATGAAGTTGCCTCAATCGTATATCCACTTGGGTTGAATAGAAGTGAGTCCTCAGGCTTTCAGACATACTACTCTGTATTAGAAAGGGCTGCCGCACACAGTTTTCAGTGGGGGTTTCTTAAGTATATGAGATTAGAAACCATATAAGGGAGGTTACATGTAAAGACACACACCATAATGATGATGATAATCTTGTAGTCTGGATCTGACATTAATAACATACTCTCTAAGACTATTTTAAAGGTCTGCATCGAGGCCCACTCAGCCAATGGGGCAGACAGGACTGGCAGACAGCCATGCTCGGCTAATGCCACAGTGGACATGTCGTGCCAAGTGTGGTTGTACTAATGACAGCAGTTGTGGTTAACCTCTACTACAGGGGGGATGGAACAGCAATCCAGGCATGGGGCCGCCTAATCCTAAAGGGATGTGTAGTCCACCGCACTTATCCATCCCTTTCATAACCACACACACACACACACACACACACACACACACTCTTTCTCTGTCTCCCTCCTCCTCTGTCACTCTACCGTGTCCACTCTCACATACTCACCTGTAGGCGTTTTGGTCAAACGCTTCTGCAGCAGGGAATCCTAACATGCCACATACGACACGGCTGCTGCTGAGGCTCCAGCCCTGGTTACACACGTGACGCCACCTCCCAGCATGCTTCACTTCCAGCACTCCCTCCGTCACCAGACCGCCATGGTTGCTGGACAGCACAGGCCGTAGACGAGCCTCCTCTAAGTGAACAGATCCCTGTCCACGAGGAAACATGCAATTTTAAAGATGATTTATAATTGTAGTGCGGAACTGCGTAATCCGAAATAAAGAGTTTTATTTAAACTTATTCCCTGTCAGAGGATAGAAATGGATCTTTGTCACACTTTTTGTAGGCTTCAACCTCAACCCACATCAACCAAGCTTTTGTCATGCACACTAAAACAGGATTCATTTGAGTCAATAAACATGACTTTGTTTAACTACATATTGGCAGACGAGAGAAGAATAACATGATAAGATGTCCTGCTATGTCTCTAATCATCACACTCTCTAATCACTCACATTACATAGGCAGCAGGAAGGAACAGAAAACAGTGTTTGTTTAATGCCATGATGATAACAAAATGGTAAAGAAAGTGTAAACTCTGCAAGTTGAAAAGAAGGAAAGCCAAACACTAGTGATAAATGTCTTGCAATTTCGTTTGAGTTTCTTGCATGTTTGAAGAGTCAGAGCTGTAGATCTTCTGGTGGCTGAGTCCTAAACTTAAGGCTGCAAGAACTGGATCTGGAGATGGTCTGTTTTTAGGTTTATCTCTTTTATCTCATTTATGTATGGGAATCTGAATAAAGCAGATTGGCCGCCTTCTTTGGTGTGTGGTTATGTGTGTGTGTGTTTTACCTGTGTGTAGTGCACATCAGTCTCCAGTCCCATGTCTGGATACATGGGCTCTGGTTCGATGTGGTTCCCACTGAGCTGCTGTTGCCTGTCATTCCTCTGCTGAGGTTGGGACTGCCTGTCTACCTGTCCGTCTGCCTCTCGTCTCACTGCTTGTGGACTGGTCCTCGCTGTCTCCTGTCTCTGCCTGTAGGTTGCGCCATTTGCCAGATGTGAAGGTAGCTGGTGGCCTTGTGGCAGAGCTGAGCTAACCTGTGGGCCTGCTCTGGAACTGCCTCGATTCCGTCGCAAGATCTGGATCTCGTGGCCATTTTCCTGCGGCGAGATGCTGCTGCGACGGGAAGAAGTTGGGTTGCGATGGAGGGCGATCTCATGGCCTCTTGCAGAAGAGGAGATTTGGGCTGGAGCTGGAGGGGAGGCAGACTGTGGCGGTGGTGGGTTTCTCTGGCTTGGCTGGCGCCTGGAGGATGAAGGAGCCTCCTCCAAGGAGACAGGTGGGGAGCCAGGTCTCCTTTCTGGGCTGCAAATGACCCCCAGGTCCTCGGCATGGGTGCAGTCATTGTTTCCCCAACCATTGGAGTGACATTCTGCAATAGAGAGCTCTGTGCCCATGCAGCGCACATTGTCCAACCAGATCAAACCTAACAGCAAGAAAGGGTGGTAAGACATTGAATCAAAAGAAATAAAAACTGAATTAGTGAGGTGTTCAAAGCTGAACGCCATTGGCCGGCCATACCATGTCCCTCGCCAAACTTGGCACTGTGCGCCCAGGTAAAGCCACGTTGGAAGCCCAGCTGTCGGCACACCACATTGGCCAGGTTAATATCCACCTCATCATCACACACGGTGCCCCAAGCGCCATTGTAGAACACCTCCACACGTCCCTCGTTTGCATTGCGCCGGTTTTCGCCTGCTAGACGTAGAAGCACCTCCTGGGCAGACAGCGGAGTGGGGGAGAGGAGAAGCAGGAGGAGGAGTGTGGACAGGGAGCTGAGGCCCAGCATCCTGGAAGACAAAAAGACAGGGTGATGGGAATGAAATGGAAGCAGTGTGACGTTAGGTAAAGAGAAGTAAAATAGTACAGAAAACAGAGAAGATGCATGTAAAGCAGGAGCCCCTAAATATATAAGCACGTCACCACAAAAATCCACACAAAGCCATGAAACTCACATTCCTCACTCTGACAAAACATATAATTAGAAACTTCTCTTCTAACCCTAATGGGACATTCCACAATAAAATGAAAGATTGATAGATGTTTTTATCCTTTAAAATAATCGGAGTAATTTAAAGGACAGTCAGAGGCTTGAGAGACATTGTGCAAACGTAGCCCTCAGTCTGAACCAGTCAGGCCAAAGGGAGTAATAACCAAAGCTAAAAGTAGCCTCTCCATCCAGCCAACGGAAACTTTGGCTTTCTGCAAACCCTCAAACTTAGCTGCATGTATTTAGCCAACAGACACAAAAGCAAATAAACACGGTCATAAAAATGTTCTCACACATAAATAAAGCAGCAGGTCTGTGCCTGTGAGAGACATTTTGGTTAACGAGCAATGATTAATTCATCCGACCACCCCTAAAACCTTTTCTGCTGACAGAGGGGAAGAAACTGTAGAGATAAGGGGCAAGAGGAGAGGAGAGCTGGAGGATGAGAAAGACACCTTATAGTCAGTCAAATTCTGCTTTCCATATGCCTACATGGTTTTAGAAAAGTACTCTATAAATAAAGATTATTACACACATAAATGCAACAGTACAAGCAAACGTGTAAATAAAAGCAATAACTCAGATCACTGATGGCTGAATTAAGAGAGATGGGTGTAGATGAGTTCAGGCACCTGCAGAGATGAAATCTTGAATTGTGGAGGAAAAAGGCACAGAGGCAAACAGGGAAAAAATGTGAGACAAAAGGTGAAGTGAAGAGAAGAAAGAGAAAAATACTTTAGTTGAACCTATGTCACCTCACCTATGTGTTGATCTCAGCCTGCAGTCACTAGGAGAAAGAAGGGAGAGAGCACTGGGAGAAAAGAAGGCAGTGAGTTTGGTCCTGCTCTCTCTCTATTCTACTCTTTCCCCTCCCTCTTTCTTTTCCTGTCACTCCCTCAGGTCTGCTACTTCATCCATCCCTCCCTTTTTCTCCATTTATTTTTGCAACTTTTTATTTCTCCTTTGCATTGGGTCACATTTGTCCCTTTCCATCACCTATCAAAGAAACTGTAGTAAAGGAAAACTCTCCACGGAAATCAATGAAAACTCAAAGAAAAGACAATCCAAACGTAATAAATGAATTTTATTTATTTGTTCTCCAGCTGTGAAATCACACTAACAAGATTTAGATGATTTTACAATAATTTGTGCATCAACAAACACTTGTTTTATCTACACACAGTATGATGCTATTCTGCAGAAGGTAGTTCAAATCAAACCAACCTCTTTCTTACAGGCTGGTCGCATGGTCAGGATACATGGGACACATGAGCTCAGCATATAAAAGACCATGATCTCCTTATCTTTCACACTTAGTCCAGGCAATTAATATTTGTTTTATTGTCTGTGTATTGAATGTTATGTATCAAAGCCTTGAAGATGAGAAGATGAGACCCACTCCTTGGTCTCATCTCATTGAAACCCTTAATGTAAAAAAGGAAAAGTCACTTTCCCCTCTGATGTCTGAAAGGGCGTTTGTTTTTATCCAACACAATGGTAAAATCATATGCACAAATACACACACTCATGCACAAATACACACACTCATGCACAGACACACACACAGCGCTGGCACCATCCCATGCCCACAGTTAGTGGTGTCATGAAGTAAATACTATGTAAAAATGGAGCTGCCCGTCTGAACTCTGTCTTTGCATACAGTTTCATAACATCCTTAGTCGTGGCACCTCCTCGCTTGAAGGAAGCTCTTTCTAAGAATAGAGGCTGATGGTGGCTCCATAATTAAATGAAGAGCAGATATTCCAAAAGATGAGGCTACAATGCTTAAACATTTAATGAACTGAACCTAAAATTAAATATGTAATAAAAATCCACAGTGGTTTACGTAATTTGTCAGAAATGTCTTTAAAAGTTAAGCAACTCCTTAATTTGATTATGTAGGCTGTATTTCATTTTCCCTTTAGTTGGAATATTTTACTAATCGTTAACTTCTCCAATATTATGTGGGTTTGAGAGCAGCTCAGCAGAGAGAAAACATAACAGGTGTGTTTAGGGATTAGAATCTTTAAAACTCATTTCATATACATACCAATATCAAACCACAAATATCAAACTTACTGTAACGTTTTAATGATTTTAACATTTTATATTTACATGTCAAATATTCCTACACTACATTTGTATGCTGCTTTTGTGGCGGACGGCAGCTCACTGTAATGAGACGTGAAAGGAGACGAGATAATAAGGCTCAAGAGCTCACTCTAGTGGAGAAAATCATGAGCCTCAAACATGGCAATACTGCAGCTTGAAATTACCTTCCTCCTACTTTATTTGATGATTTTTCTGTACCCCATGACTTTGATTTGTGTGGCTGCGCCATATTTGTCACCAGGAGGTCACTAACGTCACAGTGACATTCATTTGGACACATCTTTCGGACAGTGGTCGAGCTCAACACTCTGCAACTTAAGGCAACACAGGTAAATGCCTGTAAAAATGCCTCAGTAATTCTAAAGCTCCCAAGACATGAGAACCTCCTGCCCATCTGACAAGTAGATGCAGGAGTGTGATAGGTCAGGATTTAAATCTAAAACAGAGATAATATTTGCAGGATTGGCTGACACATGTTGTGGGTGTAATATTCACCCACCCAACATTTCATTCACTCCTTAATGTGTGAACAATCAGGTCATACATTCAGTAACATAAAGCTGTTACACCCAACATCAGCTGTTTCTATACTTCCTTGCAGGAACATGAAGATGTGGACCCCTCAACACCTGCTGTTTATCCTCTGCAGTAAGCTATATGAATAAGATAATGCAATTTTTTAAAGCAAAAACAGGTGGTTTATCTTTGTAATGCTCTATTAGGATCAATTTCAACATACAGCTGTAACACATCAGTATATATTTCTGCATGATTAGATTTTAAAACTACATCATATAGCCTAACTCCTCAGATATAAAATATTCGTATCTATGCAACTGTAAATACTATTTCATGTTGTCTGTGTGACGAGTGCAGCGTGTGTCTGGATATGAAGGTAGAGAAGTTAAGGTTTACTGCCCTTATAAAGACAGATATGAGTCTCATGAGAAGTACCTGTACATGTGGCTACGATGATGTTCTGATTAAAACTACAGCAGCAAAGAAGAACAGATACTCATGATGACCAAAAGATACAAGTCTTCACAGTCACCATCTCTGATCTGAGTCAAATGGATGCTGGGAAATACTGGTGTGGGGTGACCACAGTCTTAAAGGATATCTACACTGAAGTAATGTTAGGATGACAGTGGACTTGGTAGTATCTATTGGGGTGTGGGGTTGTTGGAGTGAAACCCAAACCCAGACATACTCAGAGGTCATGGAGGAGAAAAACAGATTTTATTGATCCTGATGTGGTAACCAAAGTCCATAACAACCAAAAATCCAAAACACAAAAGTAATCCAACAGAAAGAGGTCTAAAACATAAAGTGGCAAAATAACTCACACAACACAATGACTATGGCACGAAGAACATCTAACAGACAGCAATGAACCCACAAGGCACACAGGGAACAGACAGGGATAAATAGAGACAAGACTGACGAGGGAAACAGAACCAGGTGAGTGACGAGACACAGGTGAATACAATCAAGGGAGGGACAAGAGGACAAACACCCACAATGAATATAGAACAAGACCTTCAAAATAAAACCAGAACATAACTAATACAAGACCAAGACCAAAAGGCATGAACTCACAAAAGGAACATAACCCAAGATTTCAAAAAATAGAACCATAACTTAAAACATAACATAACCAAAATCAGCTAAAATACCATAGATCCTAACAAGTAAAGCTGGCTGTAGTGCCAGGTAAACAGTTAAAGTATTGCATAAATAAATACTGTAGTAGTTGTGAGTACAGCCATTAGGAGCCATGTTGAAAGCAGGTTGAAATGTTATGAAATAATTTTGCTCAAAGGTCCTGAGTGGTGCTGTGTGAAGTCAAACAAAGTGAGCGGCGTTGTGGGATGTCCAGTGACTCTGCAGCGTCCCTATCCACCACAACACTGGGATAACAGGAAGTTCCTCTGCAAGGGGGACCACTGCAACAACTGCTGCAAGATGATGTTTCTTTCAGCTCTTTCTCGGTGACGATCACAGAGCTGAAAGCAGGGGATGCTGCGACATACGGGTGTGGTTCAGGCTCACAGTGACGTGTTGGAAACTACACCAAGATGGTGTAGATGGTGTGATGAGCTCATTTGACTATTAATGAAAAAAGGAAAATGAGTCAGCCCAGATATTTGGTGCTACTTCTACTGTTCAGTGAGATTGTGACCATAGATATGTGATGCGTGTACTACTAATATGTGTTTTCAGGAAGAGTATATTTTTATATTTGATCTGTTTCTCCCCCATTCACACTGTGGTTTACATTCTGCATGAAACCCTGGCGGCACTGGTGATACTGACAGTGGCTTTGGTCATTGTTCATAAACATAAATGTTACAAAGTGCAAGGTATGTTATACACACACACACACACACACACACATACAAACACAGGTACTGTAATGTCATTTGAACAGAAAACACTGCTGAAGTAGGAGAAATGAAGTGCGTGGGCCAAGTAATAGAAAAAATAACTTAAAGTCCTTAAAGAGTTAGTGTCTTCCACAGGCAGCAATGTTTACAATTCGGGACAGAACAAACAACATACTGATGATTTTACCGTTAGAGGGACTAAAATGTAAAGTTTGTTGTTTAAGGTGGCACCAGTAAAAAGACAATGGGATCATCAAAAATGTTTGATACTTTACTACAGTACCGTCTTGTGTTTTCTATTTTTTATGTCTATTTTTTTTTTTTTTTTGATTTATGGCAATCAAGACGTAGCAGCCGAAGATATCTACTGTAATTACAATGTAATCAAATACAAAAGAGCCAAAACAAATTGAGCAGTACGCATGAATGCGGTCAAACTTTGTATTTTAGGGTCACATTTGTCCCATAATTATTGTCTGAAAAATATCCTCTTTGTATAATTTAAAATTAACCACTAACCAGCACGTATTCATGTACAACCTTCTTATTATATGATTAAATACGAGGTTGGAATGACTATTTGTTCTATGAGTATCAGATGATGTATGTATGTACACTGTGTGTTGTTCTCAAACATATATTCATTGCTTTTACTCCCCTTTTACACTTTGGTTTTTACCTTTATACAATTATTGACTGCTTGTAGTGTTGGTTTAACAACTGATGTAATACAGTCTTTGTAAGAAGTTCTGGAAAAATGTCATTTTATGAACCGTTTACAAAAGTGAACGAATAAAGACATTGATCAGTAAGCAATGAAGCAACACAGCAGTATTGTTTCTGCATTACATAAAGAGGGATATGAAAATGATTTCAGCACATTATCAGTGGCTGTCAGTTTTTTAATCATTTTGTGAATTCAAATACTATAAAATATGCTCTTTACTACAGAATTTTCAGGCTTTCTTGATCACACAACATCTCATTGATCCATACAACACAACACAACACAGAGACAAAACAATCTGGGATTTTAAACTTAGAAAAATAGCAAAAACCAAAGCAAATTCCACACAAACACTCGTCGTCGTCTTCAGTATCCTGACAGTGTGGAGATTGTAGGGTATCGTTTACGGTGAGTCATGCACTTCTCTCTCTCGATGAACAGTGAGTGGGTTTTACAGTTTATGTCCTTCTCAATGGTAACGCGTGACTCCTCTAGGTGGGACAGGGAGCCTCTGGCCTCACTTAGCTGCTGGTGCAGAGACGCCAGAGTGGCATCGATCTGCCTCACCTCCCCTTCCAAACTGCGGATTCAGGAAGCAAACAAAATGGAGAGAGAAAGGAGAGCGATAGAATAAGATGAGACAGGGTGTGTGTGTGTGTGTGTGTGCGTGTGTGTGTGTGTGTACCTGAGCTGGGGTTCATCTCTGCAGAGCTCCATGTTGGGTCTGAGCGAGCGGAGGTAAAGTCTGGACTGAGCCACTCTCAGTGGAGCCTCTTTGTTGTGGATGGCCTGCTGTAGAGTCACCATGTTCCTCTCCTGGGCCCCAATCTGCTCCAAGATCTACACACACGATCATACAATAGATCAATCAATCAGTCAATCAATCAGTCAATGACTCTGTCTGCCAGTTTGTCTACCTGTGCCAGCTTCACTTCCAGCTGGGTCTTGGCCTCTATCAGCTCCGCACAACGCTGGCTGAAGGCTCGGTCCACCCTGGAGCACTGGTCTCTCAGGTCCTCCGTGGTGTCCTGCAGCACTTGCTCCACCAGCAGTCTGAGACACACAAACATCAGCATCACTGCGTTTCCTGGAAACTTTGAATACCTGAAGACTTTAGCTGACATCACACAGAGCTAAACCTGAATCTGTGGCAGCTTAAACTCACTGACCTGAGGCTGTGGGTGGTCTGTTCTTCCTGCAAGGCCTTGGATAGGTTGTCCTGTGTAAACTTAGTCCATGATGTGCAGTTACACACCCTGCAGCACACCAGGAGACACATAGTTTAAAAGCTATTAATTTCATGTATCTCTAAGTTTTGAAAATACACACATAGAGACTCACTGGTCCTGCATGGCGGCTGAACTCGGGTGGTGCTGTGTATCTGGGCTCATGTTACTGTATCTTCCACTGTGGTCATCAAAGTTGTAGGCCTGGTACTTATCAGACCAGTCCGACTCTAATGTCTGCTTGGCCTCTCTGTTCATCCTGACACACACACACACACACACACACACACACAGATACAAACCAAAGGGGATGATCATTCAGTTCTCTGACGCAGGAGCTTCAAACTAAAGAGGACATTTTATAAGTGGCTTTGCATGACAGGAAACCGGTTTTGTCACTCACTTGATCTGACTGACAACCTGAGCTGTAGTTCTCTTCAGAAGAGCCTGGATGCTCCTGATCAAGTCCACTTCCTGCAAAACACACAGTCACACTTCTGGTTCAGGTGTGTGTCACACTGAACAGTATTAGACACTTGATCCTGAAAATATTACTATAAGAGCACAACCGAATTACTATTTTTTAGGGCTGCAACAAATTTTTTATCTTCATTATTGATATATCTGCAGAATATTTTCTCATTAATTGATCAATCATTTGCTCAATAAAACATTTTTGCTTGAAAATTGACTTTAATTATTATTATAATTAATCGATTATCAAAATAGTTAAAATAATAAGCAATTTTTAATCAGCTAATTATCGCAGCTCTATTATTTTAACTTGAAAAGGTAGTATCCCAATATAAATGTTTGACAGTGATCCTCCTTGATATCCTGTCTCACTTTCTCACACATCTTTTTAGCACTAAAAAGGTTTTTAATAGAGTCAATGATCACCTTCAACAGCTCCTCCTCCACGGTGTCTCTGACCAGGTCTGGTCCCAGTCTTCTGGCCCTGCAGTTCAGATTATCGGTGGCGATGGCATACGGAGTCTCGGTGGCGTCCAGCGCCTTCTCCAGCCGCGTCTTCAGCGCCCGCAGTGACTCCGTGTCGGCGAGCAGCTTGTCGATGTGCCGCTGCAGCTCAGACCTCCAGTAGTGGATCTCTTGTAGTCTCTCTCCCAGAAGACGCGTTCCCCCGGCCTGGGTCTCCAAAGTGGCCGCCTCGGTGTGCTGGTACATACTTTTGGACTCTCGCTGGATGCTCCGGGCTTCGAGGCGGTCGGTACCGGCCTCCTGAAGGATGGTGTGGTAGTTGGAGAACCACTCAGCCGGGGTGTATTTAGCGGAGCGGTACCCCGCTGTGGCTGAGCCTGCGGACGGCTGCGGGACCTCCACAGGAGGCCCTTTCTCCGGGACCCCCTGAGCCACAGCTCTGCTGTCATAGTATGGCCTTGACACTAAAACCTCAGAGCTCATTTTTTGACAATTAAATTACAGGTGCAAGAAAAAAACAACGTAAAACTGATCAGCTAATTTAAGCAGCAATTAAAAGCAGCATCAGGGGTCAACAGTTTCACCAGTCCTGCAGGAGACCAAGCTGTATGTTTGTTTGGTGTTGCCTGGTTACACGTGCTGGCAGGAGCAGCTCCAGCAGCAGCTCCGGCTCAGGTGACTAATTATCAGCTGATGGAGATTCAAGGACAGTCATTAAATAAGTGTACACACACAACAGAATATATAACAATGAAATGATCAATAATGAAAACCTCTGGTGCCCACTCAAACTCAAATCACACCTATACAATATAACAGAAAATAAGTCTTGCACTCAATTCAAACTTTGTTGCCTCCACCAAAACTTATTTTTAGTACCCAGCATGTATGTTTGTGGCTGTTTCTGTCCTCTTTTGTTAAGTTATTATTGTAGACTTGCAGGAAAATGTTTCACTCATGATGAAGGTGTGATCAAGGGAGCTTGAATCACAGTAGAGCACGTTGTCTGTGTTGTACTGCTTTATGGCCACTTGGCAGCCACATGGGAATATTCAAACTCAAACCAAATTGTGGACTACTGTACATACAGTGAAATGCAGTAGCAATTACAGCAGAACTGATTTAGAATATGTCAAGACCTATGGAGTGATATTTTCAGTATTTGTGCATCAATGCAGTATGCAATAGGCCCAGTATTGTGATTTACATAGACTGTTCGAGTTTATCTAAATATACTTAAGAGAGGCATCCTGCCCTCCTGTAAATGTGACCACAGCCATTTGTCAGAAGTTACAGTCAACACATATGAAAGGGAGCACTATACTGTGAGATACTGGCACTGCTGTGGCCTCATCCCTATGGCAACATCAAAACAGTGCCAATATTTTATAGAATTGCACAACCTCAAATATGTCATTACTTTGTAATGTATTATTTTCTTTCTGATCCTGTGACCTCACTGTCATCTACATACAAGTGTTGGAACTGCACTGCAAAGCATCATGGGGCCTGAACTTAGGCTCTCAGTGACACCCAGACAGACTCAGTATAAACGAAGAGACATTCTGGTGCACTTTGTGGCGCAGACTGGAGGTGATGAGTCTTGTCTAACATGTTGACCACATTCACATGCAGCTCTGTTTTTGAAGTCTGAACTCGATATGAATTTAATGAATATTGAATATGCAAGTCTATGTGAAGCAGCTGCGGACAGTTGCAAGATGTGTCTTGAAAAATGTGTCCGTATTTGGCAGAAGGGGGTATAAAACCAAACATTTCTGTTGAAAATTCCCCCCAAATATTCTTGTTTTACCTGGTTAATTTCTCTGTCACATTGACAACAGATACCGCACAAGATTGCTACATATGTATTCTAGTTGCTTCAGTGCATACTATAGTATAAGCACTGGTTTCTCACAGTTTTTTTTTGTTCATTTGTGCATGTACGATCCAGAATCCTTTTGGGTCAAACCGGTGATGGTCACTGTGAATTTACTCGACACCTTGTCATCAGTAAGTCTGAACTGTCCGTTTTTTTTGTTGCCTCCTCCTTTACTGCCTCCTCCAGACATGTGGAGGCCTTGTTTCCTCTGCAGATGTTGTTACACAGGTGCTTGTAATTTTACTTGCCAAGTTTTAAAAAAGGACACTGCTACACCACCTTCAGGCTACTGCATGCTATCTAAAGCTGTAACAATCCCACAGAAGAAGAAGTAAGTCAGTAACCCAGTAATAAGTAGTTGTACCCATTAAGGAAGAAAACTAGTCATCAAAAAACTACAAGAGTGAGACTCAGAGTGTATATAATTAGCAAAAAGATGACTTTAGTAGTTAATTTTTAACTTCATCAGTAGGCTAACTAATAGCTCATAAGTAAGTTGTCTGTGGCAGCATAGGCCCTGCATTTCATAAACAATCACATTAACTGACCATATTTCTCTCTTGCTGTCTCTTCTAATGGTATAAGCTACATGGATGACTCTTGCTATTTCAATCACACACTGAGTTTGGATGTGTTTTGAATCTTTATGTCATAAGAGAAAGCAAGTGTAGCTGACCATTTTCATGCAAGATACGAGTATATAGTGTTGAATTTCCTGGTGTAACCTCAGCCTAAAAAAATGCACCTTCCTGCTCTCTGTCAGCTCAGTGTCAATGTGGCGCTCTGATGTACAATGGGTGTCACAGGTGACCTCCCATAGCTGTCTGCTGTGTGAATTTTACACAAGAAAACATAAGCAAATTGCACTTTCTGTGCGGTGTCAGTAAAACTCACAAGCACAACAAGCTATAAACACAACATTGGCGTAGAGTCACATTTTAAGTTGATACTGCGAACTTGTTAGCAGACAGTTGCTTGCAGGGCAAGTGTTTTGCAGGAAGTGAACTTGAACAGGAGTGTCTGGGCTCTTCTGAAGAAATACAGATCAGATTGTCAGTCAGATCAAGTAAGTGTGAAAACCTGTTTCCTGAAGGTGAAAGATGAGCTAAGCAAACATCTTTGCTGTCACTTTCACCTCACTTATACAATGGCATCTTTAGTTTGATGCTCTTTCTTCAGAGAAATAAAAAAGAAGAAGATCATTCCTTCGAGGTGTGTGTGAGTGTTTGTGTGTGTTAACATGTACTCACATTGTGGGGAATAACCTCCCTTTTGGGGACAAAAATCAGTCCCCCACAATGTAAATCATTATTGGGACTATAATCAATATTTTTATATTAAGACAATCACATACGCCGTCCTGCTGCCAAAAATACACACAAACACACCAAATGTGTATTAATTCACAGCTAAAAATAGTCCCCAACAAATGCACTTTGGAGTGTATTCAATAATCCAGAGTTCCACTGCACTCTGAATAGCACTGTCATATATTGTTATCTTCCAGTGTAATATGTTAAAACACTTATTTATTACACTTAATTAGATATTTGGAACTGATATCCACTGACACTGCAGTGCAGAAAACAATACTGATGTGTTGTTTCAATGATGACTACGCTCTGTTTCTCATAGCTTTGTTTGTTTATTCACTTTTACAAAAGGTACAAATATTGTTATGACTGTTGATTGGACCCAAGTGCAGACACGGACTCAGTTGTGGCAGAATGAAAGGGTTTATTGTAGGGATTACAGGGAATGGTGGTAGAATGAACAGAGTGGGTGATGGCAGGACAGCGGCTGAAACCGCTGGAACTGGGTACATGAGGGAGGTGGACTGGCGTAGGCTGGCCGAAGGTCGAGAGTGAGAAGTGGACTGGAAAACAGGTGAGCAGGCAGGCAGGCGGGTTTTGAACCTGAAGCTCTGGGAGAAAAGATGACAGTAATTACTAACGGTCGTTAAACACGAGGAAACACACTCTAAGAAATCTACACTCAGTAAAAAGGCCTGAAGCAGTTACTACCACTGTAGCTGGAACAACAAACCGGCAAAGACTGGCTGAAGAACTGGGGTAGATATACTGCAGGATGATGAGCTTGATGGAGGGCAGGTGTGCGTAATCAGACTTGCAGCCAGGTGCGTCAGGGAAGCAGCGTCACGTCACACGCAGACAGAGAGACAGACGGGATCACAGGTGACATAAGGGGAAAACTAGAGACACAGCAGTAGCTGTGACAAATATACTGATAACTTACATGTGGGGTATTTAGTTGATGCAGTCATCCACGTTTTCATAGATGTAGTGCAGATGCATTAACTGTTATATTAACACTAAGCAATCATAATAAATGTGAAGGGAGATGAGTCTGTGAAATCAGAGTAAAAGCAGTGGATATGAGTTAAAGCACCAAAAATATTTCATGGTAAGAGCAACCTAGTCCAGACAATAGAATGGTTTGACTGCAATGATACATGAATATGTGTTGGTCCGCTGTTTGCTGAGGCAATACAATAAACAGCGGACCAACACGGGCTCTTGTTGGTCTTCACCTGCATTGTCACGGTGCAACATGCTTGGAGGAGCTCATGTCTGAGCATGCTACATCTTGAATTTCATAAATCTAAAAAATAAAATAAAATAAAACATAGATAAATAAATGAACGGGCACAATTACACTCACATGAGTGTTCATTTTTATCCAGACCAAGACATCTGCATTCATGTTTCCATGAGGAGGAACCCTTTCTATTTCAGACAGAGGCCAATATCAGATATGCACACAAGTTATTCTATAATATACTAGACAAAGAAACATTTCCTGTTGACTTCAGGTCCTGGAGACACACAAGTGTACAACACAACATATTGAGTCACATGAATGTGAATGATTTGTGCATGTTGTATTTATAAACTAAGATCAGGGCAAATGCCAGTATCAGCAGTACAGCAGGCACACTGAACACCACTGTGTTAATGTGTGTAACATCTGAAAAAATACAGAACCGAGTACACCAGCTCCAAGTGTAACACGCCTTTCAATGGGCAAAAACATAGAAAATGTATCAATGAATTGGGGCTTAAATAAATTATAATAATATAAATTATTATTTCTTTCAAAATATGATTTATATATGTTTCAGTTCATATCTCCTTGGCTACATTTCTAAAAAGTCAGTGAAATTCAGTTGAGTCTTTAAACATGTCTTAAACAGAGGACTAGTTTAAAAACTTCATGCAAACAGTTATCTAAAAAGACAAGTTTGTCTTTATTGACAAAGACAGTCAAAGGTCAAAAAAGCTCATAAAGGCAAGTGACTAATAATACAACTAGTAATAATAATTTGTCCTCTAAATAACAATTTGTATTTGTTCTTACTAATATCTGGTCATTAGAGTGATAAAAAAGGAGAATAGACGAAATAAAATCAATTTAAAAAATAGGAAAATGCATAAAACTAATATTTTCCAAGAATAAATTTTTTTCAATTAATACACATGAAGTCAACAATATCTATGGACTGATTAATAGTTATAAATGGGCTATGCAATCTGGAATATTGCTTATTGATTCTTCCATCTGTATGATCAAGTGTCTAATACTGTAGTCAGTGTTAGAGTAACCGAGCACCAGCAGAGGGCTCAAACTAACCAAGTGTGACTGTGTGTTTTGTAGGAAGTGGACTTGATCGGGAGAATCCAGGCTCTTCTGAAGAGAACTACAGCTCAGGTTGTCAGTCAGTCATTTTTAATTCTACTTCAGAAGACTGAATGATAATCCTTTGAACTGTGTGTGTGTGTGTGTGTGTGTGTGTGTCAGGATGAACAGAGAGAGTCGGACTGGTCTGATAAGTACCAGGCCCACACCTTTGATAACCACAGTGGAAGATACAGTAACACGAGCCCAGATACAGAGCACCACCCGAGCTCAGGACCAGTGAGTGTGACCAGTTTGTGTGTTTAAATGTGTGTTTTCTGTCTCTCTGAATATCACTGGAATATATTGTCATGCTCTTATTTAATAAGATGAATCACTTTATTTATTTCAGCTCATCAAATGTCTGGAACTGACAGTCACTGACGATGTGGCGACATTGTTTTTATATCCCATTTATATAGTGCACAAATCAATACTGATGAGTTGTTTCAATAAAGACTATGGTCTGGAAAGACTGGCTTTTCTTGGTTTTGTTTATTTATTCACTTTTACTTAAGGACACATATATACATATAGGTAACTTACAGTTGGGCTATTTAGCTGAAATGGTTAGAGTGCAATCATAAAGTGTGTGTAAAGGTAAACAAATGTAAAATCAAAGTTAAAGCAATTAATATAAGAGCTAAATGTATCTGACGGTGAAATATCCAACAAATCTGTACAAATAATCAAATTACTGTAGTTTTCAGTCAGACAATGAAAAGGTTGGACCACAGTGTGTCTGTGAGCTGTTAACTGAGACAATACAAACAGGATAATTTGGGTATGAATGTGACCCCAAAAGGCAAAGTTTGATCACAGATATGCATGCTGTTCAATTCTCACTGACTTTAATCTAAACTGTATTACAGTAGATATCATCTGTTGTTCCGAAGTTTTGGTACACAGACTGGTCTTCACCTGCATCATCATAGTGGTTACAGGCGCTCTTCGGTTTGGAGGTCCCCTGCTTTGAGCGCTCTACAACGTCTTGATTTTCATAAATCTAAAAAAGAATTCAAAATACACAGAAGTTAGGATTCATCCTCTTGAGACCACAAATGTCTTTACAAAATTTCATGGCAATCCATTCAATAGTTTTTGAGATATTTCAGTCCGGACCAAAGTGGTGGACCAACATTGCCATCCCTAGAGTCCGCTAGCATGGCTAAAAATGTTTTCAATGGAAAAACTGCCATAAATTTTCCTCTAGATATTCATGGCAACCAGAAGACTTTGCATGTTTTTGGTGACCTCCTGACCTTTCATCAGGCCAAAATGTCCACTTGCAGATCTTGAGCTCTTCTTAATCACCCCCACCGAGCCAAAGTCGTTGTGTCCCACACGTTTGTAATGTGGACTGTACTGAACATTGCAGCCTCTTGTGCCCACTAGCAAGACTTTGGACTTTCATTTACTTACATCTTGCACAGCCATCGCTTCCTCTGCTGCTGCTGCCTTGGTTTTGTTTGTGTTCATGTTGACTTCAGCTCCTGGAAACACACAGCATAAGGAATGGTTACACAATTTGTTGTTTGCGTGCATTTGCGCGTGTTTGCCTGTGTGTACGTATGCACGGCTCTGTGCATGCATTTGTATGTAAAACATACCTTGCACTTTGCGACATTTGTATTTATAAATTATGACCAGGCCAAATGTCAATATGAGCAGCACAGTGGGCACAGCAAAAACCGCAGGGTGAACGAGCGTTGCATCTATGAAAGAAAAACAGAACTGAGTAAAAATACATACTTCCTGACAACACATGCCAGTAGCACACTCATCACATATCTCTTAAGACATCTCGAAGATAAAACAGCAGAAGTAACACCTAATATCAGAGATGTGGCCTCGTGTAAAATAAGTAAGTAATAGTAAGCTATGTGATAGTCCAGAAATCACACACAGCAGCACACTGCTTACACTCATGTCAAATAAGATGATGGTTCACCACCTGGACACACACGCACACACACACACACATACCTTCGATACGTTTGCCAGGGATATGTGTTGATTGTGATCCAACAGGTTCCACCATGAAGTGAGGGGTCACAGTGCTGGTCTGCGGTGGAAAGACTGTCAGAGAAAAAGATTCTCTGACTCTCAGACTCTGAATCTATTTTAGTTATTTCCACATCAATATAAAGAAGGAAAAATATTTTTAATTTAAAAAATGTTCAGCTGCATTGTATCTCTCTTGCTTTTTTCATAATCTTACCTACTGACAGTTGAATCTTGGTGTAGTTTCCAAAACTCCACTGTGAGTCTGAACCACACCAGTATGTCGCAGCATCACCTGCTTTCAGCTCTCTGATCATGACCAAGAAAGAGCTGGAAGAAACATCATCTTGCAGTGTGAACCTGCTTTGACTCGTCACCATGTCTGTACAGTTGTTGCGGTGGTCCCCCTTGCAGAGGAACTTCCTGTTATCCCGGTGTTGTGGTGGATAGGGACACGGCAGAGTCACTAGATGTCCCACAATGCCGCTCAGTTTGTTTGACTTCACACAGCACCACTCTGTCAAACAGAAGGAGGTTTGAGCCAACACTGCAGCCTGGGTTCAGGTCACATTAGAAATGGATGTGATTTCTTTCAAATGTTCAATATATTTTGACAAATTATTAATTGTTTGTTTCAGAAACCTTCAGTCATTTTTTTCTCAAAATCTATTTTACAGAAAATTGTTTTCTGGCTGATTTGCATACTGTGAAAAGTAATGGTTCACTGCAATATGATGAGGTAGAACTATGATCTTTCACCTTTGACTTCTAGTTCAACAGCAGAGAAAACATCCAGGTTGGTGTTTCTATGGACACCACAAAGGTACAACCCAGAATCCTTTTGGGTCAAACCGGTGATGGTCACTGTGAATTTACTCGACACCTTGTCATCAGTAAGTCTGAACTGTCTGTTTTGTTTTTTGTCAGAGGTGATTACTGCCTTCTCCAGACATGTGGAGGTCTGGTTTCCCCTGCAGATGTACTTCAGGTTATTCTGGTACTTGGACTCATATGGACAACTGATGGACACTGAACCTGTCTCATAACTTTGGACTTTGGTGGCTCGTTCACAGCACATGTCTGTCAATAAAATAAAGAACATCAGAGACTGTTACAAGCACAGATATAAGTATTCAGATTCTTTACTTGAGTAAAAGCAATATCACAATGTAAAAATGCTGGATTTGAAAAGTATTGTTAGCTAAACATAGTGAAAGCATCAAGAGTAGTTTAAAGTGCTTATTATGCAGGCAGAACAACCCCTCTCTGTGTTGTATTAGAGAGAAGTCTATGGAGAGTGAGTTGACATCTCACTTCTATGTCAAAATGAAACTCTGGAATCAAAACCTAACAATCCTTTTTCAAAATGGCATTTTTGCAACAAAATGATACACACATGCAGCGTGTGAATTACTCTTTCAAAGCACCAACAACACACTGATGTATTCTATATAAAACACTGCTGTCTTTCGTAACCTACTTTGTATAGCCTACCTTTTAATTTTCTCATACAGGCTTCTGTGAAACATTGTTCCAGTTCACTCTTGAACGAAGTGTCTAATGTAAAAAAACAGTGTGTAGTGTTTTGCAAGCAGAGTTGCAAACAAAGTGCACAGCAGAAATTGTGGTAGTACTTTAGGTGCCTTTGTTTAAGGTATGATTACAAAAGTTAAAGGTTTTGATGCTTTTGTCTAAGCATTCACTTTCATGTGTAAGCAATCGGCAAAAACTGTACTACTGGATTATTGTTACTGATGCATTTACGTATAAACAGCTAAACTGTTTTACTTACTGGTAGGCAGTTTAATCTAAAACATTGCATCAAATGTTATGAAAAATTGTATTTTATAGGATGATCATATGTTTTGCATATAAAAATGAATTTGCAAAGTCTGTCAGAAAAAGGTAGTGGAGTAAAAAGTACAAAATCTGACTCTGAAATGTAGTGAAGTTTAAGTATAAAGTAGCAGAAAATGGAAATACTCAAGTAAAGTACATCAAAATTGTCACAAATTAGTTGTTTAATGTTCTATGGTCTCATACCCATAATTTATTATGGGACCACCCATAGCAATTAAACAACAAGGTCTAGATAAGTAGAATGAAATAATGAATTTTACTCAGGGGTTTATTCATTTACCCACCTTGTCCGACTTCCAGCTTTACTTCAGTGTAGATATCCTTTCCATTCCTGGTCACCCCACACCAGTATTTCCCAGCATCCACACGACTCAGATCAGAGATGGTGGCTGTGAAGACTCGATTCTGTTGGTCATCATTGATGGAGTATCTGTTCTTCTTTGCTTCTGTCGTCGTAATCAGAACATCCTCATGGCCACAGTCATTCTTGCAGAGGTACTTCTCATAAGATTCATAACCCTGTCCATAGCGACAAGAAACATTAACTTCTTTCCCTTCATATGCAGACACATGGATCAACTCTGCTGCACTGGTGACACAGCTCAGAGCAACTGCAAAGAGAAGAGAACATAAATGTAAAAATAATTAGGTTTATGTAGGCTAGCTTCTTCATCAATTTGTCACTGAACATAGAGTATGTGAATCTGTTGTGATCTCAATTATATCATATTTTTACCTTATCATGTAGACATAGATGCTATCTGTGTTACAGCTGTATACTGAAATTACCAAGACCAATATCAAGGCATAGTATTCTGCCATATATTGTAATTGCAAAAACAGATATAGGCTATATTTACTCATTTAATCTAAGAAACTTACTGCACATGGTGAACAGCTGGTTTTGAAGGTGCCACATCTTCATTCTATTTCAAAGAAACAGAAACTCCAAAAGAAATGTCTAAAATTAAAATGATACACCCACGATATGTGTCAGCATGTTAGGCAAACATTGAACCCTCTCACTTCCGCATTTAGATCACCAACATTTTATCAATCTTATACTACCACAAGGTTACATCTACTGTGGCAAAAATGCTTTACAAAGTAGCAAACCTGTAGAATTTTTTCCTCTCCCACACTTACTCATACACTTACACTTTTGCTACAGTTGCTGCAGTGAATATGGTGCAAAAACTGATATAATGTGTTACAGCAGCTCAAGGACAGAATAAGTACAGATAGACAGAATAAAATACAAATGAAGAATAACAATAGAAACTATACATGTCATTAAACTCAAATTTAAGAATTTATGACTCTATAATCGCCTTATCTGACACAGCGACCATTTTATGTAATTTATCTAATGTCAGTGAAACTGACTGAGGGGTACTACAAGAAAACAAACTCACCTTCACTCG
>LKNJ01000999.1:0-112669 GCA_002120245.1 Maccullochella peelii
GGCCTCCCTCATCTTTTTAAGTGGGAGAACTTGCACAATTGGTGGCTGACTAAATACTTTTTTGCCCCACTGTAACCAAAGATGAACTTTGCCCCACAAGTGGTGGGGCTGTTCAACACTTGAAAGATGTCTCAACAAACTACCTGCCAGACTGCAATGACGTTTGCTATACAACTGAAAGACATTTTGTAGTTTTCCTGTATCATTTGTGCCAGTGACCGCACCAGAGACAGCTCAGATCTGTTCTGAGCTTAGCTATATCGCTTTGTTCTCGTGGCATTACAGCCCAGTTCACAGTCAAGTGTGATAGCAAAGCCAATGCGTGTTGAGCCAGACGACGATATGAACACTGTTGCTTATTATTGTCATAAATAGGTTTGCACACGTAAGAGTGCTGTAGAGCGACTGTTATGGTGACCATACAGTATAAACTCCTGTCAACACAAAACATGCATACAATACTGTGAATTTGAGTTCACAAGCAAGAATGGGATATGTGTATGTGCTGAAAGCATTAGCGATTAGCGCTAACAATGAGCATTAGTGGATCGCAGGCTAAAATATGCCTTAGTGTTTAGTGAATGTAGACCAAGTAAGCTGAAGTTATTGTAGCTCCCTTCCCAGAGTTTTTCTGTGTGAACATCTGATGATGATATGAACAGTATTGCATTTTGTACAGGTAAGCCCTATAAATAAATGTGTTGCACCAGTCTGGGCCAAGTGTTTCCTTCTGAGCCTGTAACACCACCATCAAACTGTTCCTTTGTTCGGCCAACAAGGCATTTTAAAAAATAATACCTGAATGCATTAAGTTTGCTCTGGATATTCAGAGACATTGAACCCCAATGTGTTAGACCACCTGATCTGATCCCCATAAGACCAAACCTTTCACTTGAACACAAGAAATACTGTATCAAAATCTCACAGGCAATGAGCACAATGAAAATTGCAGTCTCTAGGTGGCATTAATGGAACTTATATAACAAAACATTTTATTGCTATCACTTGTTATATACTGTAGTTGTCGGCTTGTTATCAGCTTTGAAAATGCTTCCACTTTCAATGTGTCACAACACTGTATATAATTAATTATGCCACATGTGTAATATATCTACACCCATCTGTTGTCCCAGAGGAATGTTTCCTTTTATTGTAGTCTTTGACAATAACAGCTAATTTACTTTGCTTAATTTTCGCGTTTCATTTGGCAGAGATTGGCATCACTTGCTCTAAAGTGTTTTCTCAAAGGAAAACTCTTTGGTAGATGAGTTTGTTCGAAATTGGTGTTGTTTTTAAATTTACACTCTTCATGTGTCAGCTGCATGAATATTAAGATAAGTATCACATCAAAATGCACTCTTTCATGAACTGTGACACACTTGAAGGTTTATTTGCTGCTGTTTCCTGCTAAGATTTTTCACATTATACTGTATTTTTAATGTTCGCAACCAGCCAGGAAAATTATGTATATGAAAATGACTACACTGACAGTGTGTATGATTAGTTGTGTAATTTCTATCCCGCCTTTAATGCTTGATTCATTATACATTTTTTCCAGCTTCAAGCATTATCCTGACATTACCATTCTTCTTCATGATCATCTTTTTATGCACACACACACACACACACACGCACACACACACACACATACATATATATATATGACCACAAAGATGTTCAGTGTACTATGTCTGAAATATAAGAGAATTTTAAATCTGTAGCAGATAGGGTGTTCTGTAAACATGGCAAAATGTTAAAAACATGCTCTAATGCATTGCAGAGTAGTAACAGCACATAGTTTGATATTTCTGCAGTTATGTGATCTTCCCAGTGAAACCTCTTTGAGTCTACTAGCTTCAGATATTTTTTTATTTATAACATAGAGACTATACTGTATATGTGAAAAGAACATATTCTGGCTTTTGCTACAGATGACATGATGATAACAGAGACCTGCAATGCTGCCGCTGCCATCTGCTCTGGGAACAAACCAAAGGGATGTAATATTAAGCTCCATTTTCTGGAGCAGGTCATGAAATCACAGGAAAACAGTGGCTGTGTGTGTTTAGGGCATACAGAAGTCTGAACAGGTGCCATAACAACGCAGAGACTTCCCATCCCTTGAAAGGAATGTGCTGCTGCTTGGGACTAACAGAGGGTTGACTGTATCCAGGCAAATTACTGAGCCAGCTGTGCTGTTCTTCTACCACTGATGGTCTCTCAGGTCCCTACTGTGCATATCTGAGCTGCATCCAACTACTATACAATAAACAAATAATATGCTATATTTCTCTTCTGAATGCAGCCACATTGTAAATATCCAATCAAAAACTAACAATAAGGTAGTCATTTTTAGTAGTAAACTCTACTGACTTTCAATAGATATTTAATGGATCTGATAGTCATTTTAATGGAATATAATGGTGAACAATAATCTTTCACTGTCAACAGTACATTTCTGGTTTCAACGTGTAACAATTCTATCTGAAACACTTAGAATTAGCTCTTCGATATAGTGCCTTTAGCACTAATATCATTATATCATCTTCTAAGTGTTGCAGTGTCCATTGATATACTGCAGTTGTTTAGGTTTTCTTTGTCCCAACATCATTTATTCTATAAAGATTTACTGTGTTTGACTTAATTGACCTAATGATTACACATTATCCACTCTCTTTACCTGACACATTTAAGTCTTAATTTAGTATTTTTCACAGCAGGCTATGAACCAAATTAATATTGCTATGAAGCTAACAAATGAAATCAACTGGAGGACCTCTGACATACGCTGCATTATATTCAGACTGTATCTCTGCCTTTTGTCCAGTTGATGTCCATGTTGAGCTTTGTTAAAAGGTCAAGCCTGTTCGTGAAGCAAGCTTACAGAGTTCTTACCCCTGAATTTAAAAAAATACTACTCACTTATCACACTGCTACTGCCACTAAAACCAAAATACTACTAAGTAAATACCAGTACTATTAGCTACTATTTACTAATATATACAAGGAATTACAGGTTTCAAAATTGCAGCCTCGAGCTGCCTAATACCTACTCACAAATCACTACTGTCATAACTGCAGCTTAAAGCTGTCACTTATCTACACAAAAGCCCAAAAGTTTCTCAATTAGTAGTTAAACCACACATCATCCTGAGGAGCTGTGCACTCACTGAGAGAAACATCAAGATTGGAGCCACAGATTGATAGTTGTCTCTGGTCTTTTAGAAGCCAGAAGCTGTCAACTATCAACCAATCAGCAATGAGACACACCTCTGCAATCACTTGAAACCTCAAATCACACATCAACACATGCAGGTCATCAGGCACATGCACACACATCCATACAGGTCTTTATTACTTTCTGAGGACCATAATCTCAATCTGTGAGGACAGAGAAGACAGAGAATTACACCACAACTGGGCAATGCCATAAACAAAATAAACAAATATATGACACTGTGCTGGAGAACAACAGGGGAAATGGACAAATGCAAAAAGAATTCCCACTAAAAGTTTTTAATTCCAGTTTTTCGTTATTATAAAGTAAATTCCAAATTCACATTTTACAAAGACACCTTCACACTAAACTGGCCAGCCACCTTCATTGTGGTAAGAATTTGTGACTCTGGAAATCCAATTTGTTTGGATAAAGTGACTTCTAGTGAGCATCAAACTTTTGATGTCCAAAATCCCCAGGACCATTACATCAAAGGCAGAAATGGCAGTCTGGACTGGTTTCATTAGTTCCCAAACACTGAGGAAATCCAAATTTTATTTGGAACACAGGTAGAATTTAATACTTAAAATTAAATTGAATCGATGTTGCTATTCTTTGTTTATTTTAAAACTCCTCTGGAAAGACGGCATAAACATGTTTACTCAAAATGTAATGTTAAAACTACAACAAAATATAACATAAGATCTTTTCATCTTCATTAAGCAGGCTCTATTTTATCCCCCTAAAGAACTCACTCACCTGTTCTATGTCACAACAAATTTGGCATTGCATATTTTCTCCCACTCTGAAACCTTAATTCATCATAATAAGTCTTGATATACTGACAAACATGACATTGCAGGTAACTTGCTCTTAAATGTGATTATTTCATTTCCTGCATATATTCTTCATTTTGTCCAAGGTTGTTTGTGTCTTACAGAATTCCACTTAAATGAACTGTAAACTTCACTTTCCTTGATCTACTCCACCCAAAACGTCATGGCTTGTACATGTGCATGCTAAATACATAGACAACCCAACGCTGTTGACATTAGTCTCATGGAAAACTGCATAAACGCAATCAACATCAGAACCCTGCAAACTAGCCTTAATTAGGCCTATAAAGTCTTCACACATTACAGTAAAAGCAATGTCACTATTTAGTCTCCAGTAGACCACTGCCAATCAAATATATTTTATACATTTTGGAAATGAATGGTGTAAAAAGCTAAGATGTAGTTTCTGTGACATAATCTATTTTATAGTGAACACCTTTTCTCACCCTATAAAGATTTAAGAATATGTGGGTAACTCAGTTTGTAGCTGTAGGCCCATACATGCATATCTCATACTAAAGGATATGCTTCATGTAAAATCATGTAAATGTGTTATTTCCTACTACTCTACCAAGAATGCTGATGGCACAGCTTTGATGAGTTCAGGCTGATGTGACCATGGAAAGATGAAGAGACATAAATGGCAGCCTACGGAGGAAAACAGGGAAGATCAAATCTCACATCAACAACTGCCGGAAAAACACACTGAGAAAGAATGTTTACAGCTCTGCTGCAAGGATTTCCTGAACAGAGGAACACAGCGCTGACATAATTTATCACATCTGCGATGCTTTATGCTCAGCTGTACTGATGCTGAATGTTTGCTTGGTGTTGGAGGGTTGCAGCACCCTGTTATAGATGGTAACTGACTTGATATCAGAAACATTCCCTCCTGACAGGATAAGCACAAATGAGTAAGATAGGGAAACATATTACACGATTATGTTTTTCTACTTTGAAGCCATGAGCCCAAGGTTCTCTCTCTCTGCATGTAAAGGAAATTCAAGGGCAATTCACTTCAACTCGCTATCACTCAGAAGAGAAGTCTGCTTAAGCCCCTGAAAGCATCTGACAACTCCAAAGACCATTTGATATACTGGACAGTGTGTGAGTAGGTTAACATTCTGAGGTTTACTTCACCAGGCACCTCTCTTGCAACATTTTCCCCTATCTTCATAAAAGCAATAAAATGCACATCCGCTGGGTCTATCCCTGGAATTTAATTAAGAGAAACTGACATCCTTTTTTGCAGTGCAGACAACTCCTTGTCCATTCATCTGGTGAAACAGTGTGATTTATTTACAAAGCCTTTTATGGTCACCACTTATATGCAGTGACTTACAGCTAGAAATTGATTGATATGACATTTGATGCTTTTGATGTTTCAGAGAAGGTTGCTAATACCTTTTTATTGTGTGGTTTAATTTATATTTCTTTTATGTGTTTTTTTATGACTTTATTGCAGGCTGCAGAACAATTGGTCCTTCGGGGAAAGGTAATGTCTGTACTGTTTTCTCCTGAAGACCTAAAACTCTGGTCAGTAATTCATAATTTTTAGCTGAAAACAGACTTTTATTGAATGTGACACATGCTGTCGTTTTAATACAAGTGATTATACTAATTGCAGATAATGAGGATACGCATTATATGGCCTTAGAATCCATGAATTGACATTTCAACTAAACCCTTAATCAAATGTGAGATTGTTATAAGCCATCAGCCTAGGAAAACACAATTTCAATCTTTTCCTCAAACAGTATAATTCGTTCAATTCACGATGTGAATATTCAGTTGTTGTTTGAAAAACCGAATTAGTAGGCTGCAGTGGATCTGCATTAAGTGATGGGCCTGTGACTAGTACAAAATTCAGACCAACTTCCTGGCCTGTTAAAATGGAAAACAGTGAAGATTTTGCTTTTTGCTTGTTTTGATGTTGAAAATAGTTAATAGAACATTAAAACATGTTTGGCTTTTTGGTATTATTTGTAATGGTGGTTTTGCTGGATGATTACCATGATTACTTACTTACTTGATACATATGACATCCAAACCATTCAGACAGCCACAGCTCCCTCATTTCTTCTCAGATTTTCACATCTGAATTACACCTACAGTAAATGTATTATCCACCTATTATCCATTTTAATATCTGATATGACATATATTGTGAAATACGAAGAGCCTTCTACTCATAAATGATCTTCCAGATTGTGTCACATTGTACCTCTTTCCTTTTTATTACAGGAGAATAAGCAGGCGAGGCCACAATTACTGCTTTAAATTAAACTGGCAGGTGTATCTTCTAGCTGTCGGCTCAAAAAAAAAAAAGGCCTTTAACTGAACACACAAAGAAATGTATTTATAGCTCTTCAATAACAGCTGTACCTTCTGAAGTATATTTAGAGAAACTGATTTCTTGTCCTTCTGCCTTTCTCATTCTATCCTTCATTATGACTAAAATGAATTTAACACAAAGGAGAACAGCTCATGCGACAGAATGATCGCATGCACTGCCAGAAAACTAAAGTAATACTGATTCATGACCACATGGTGTCAGTGTTGCATACTGGACAAAACGAAATACAGATTGCGGGCCTCTTTTTGACATTTTGAGTCCTTCACACTAATCTGTGCCGCAGTTAACACCTTTGAAGCATTTTCTGATAAGTCTTAAGACCAAATTGCCCTCTACATTTGAAACGTCTTTCTTGCAGCAGGATCCAGTTCAGAAAATTCACCTTCTATATTCTAGACAGCACACTTGTCAGCCAAGTGCAAATTGACATTACCCATTAAAATAAGCGTATGAAGGTGTCATTCTGCTAAATGGAAGGATTATGGTTCTGTTGGTTGGGCATTAAAACTGTTTAAAAATTGAGCTTGACAGTTCATTCTTGACCTTGGAAACAGGATATGTCAATACAATCTCCACTAAAGATCCTCTTAGTCGCTTTTTTTGATGGAGCTTTCGACTGTATCACATGGACACATTAGCAGATGAAGTTTGTTCACTTGTCAAGTGTGAGTTTGAAAATCTATAATCAAAAGCTCCTGAACAAGCAAGTAAGTGAACCTTGAGTTGAGATTGTTTTGTCAGCAGTTTGGTACCACTTTCTAATAAGGCATCCTTTTGGTTGTAAATGTTAGTAAGGCATGAATGAAGGGTCAAAAGTTTGTCACTTTCTAATAAGCCATGCGCAAAAGTCACTCAGTCACCTGCAATTATAGTTGCTCATCATTAGTAAAGGGTTTTTACAGCAATCCTTCAAATCTGCAGCTGTGAATGTTAATAAGTTGTTAATTAATGGATTTTGGTCTGGATGCCTTCAGTCATTTTTCAGAAAGTAAGTGGTCAAATAGTCCATTGAAAAGGTCTTGATCATTTAAAGAGCGAGCTAAAAAGACAAAGGACGTTTCATGCTGGAGGAGGATTTTCCACAACCTGGCAACCTAAAACTTTTTCTTATTAATGGCTTATAACAGATCTATAAAACCATTAATTAATGATTTAACCATTAATTACAGCGTTTAAACCCTTTGTAAATGGTGTCTTATCACAAAGTGGTACCAAAAATTCTTTTGAGGGCACCACAGCTGTTTTTGTCTAAAAGTGTTCCCATGTCTATGGACTCGCTACCAATACCTGGTCATGTCAAACTGATATTACCATGATACACGGCTCGCACACTGCAGGGCTCCAATATTTGCTATTTGTAAACTTAAAATAAACTATTGTTTATCATAGTTACTGTGCAAAATAATCTTCAAAAAGTTAACAGACAAACAAGAGTGTTTGAAGTTTTTAATGTCAAAGTCAAACTTTTACATGATTCATCTTCGTACCAAACCATTCATCGACAGCTCCTCTTCTTCCTCGTCATAGCAAATGCAATTAGTTCATTGTGTAATTACAGGAAGGGAGCAGCAAAAAACAGAGCCAGCCCCCATAAGAAAGGAAAACAAAGAGGGAAACAAAAATACGTTTTTTTCTCATTTTTTCTCAAGTGCAGATTTGAAGACCTTAAGCATGCCATTGTCTGTTATGGTTTCCAGTTGTCTGTTCTACAGTGTAGTTTTATCTGTACATGGCTATAAGGGTAACAGCACGAGGGGATGACAGGTACATGATGTGACGCTGAAGTGTCCGTTTTTAAAAATGTCTTGATTAGTGGGTGATAGATCTCAGATGTTACGCTCTTCTCTCTCTGTCTCCCCTCTCTGTTTTGCAGTAGACTGAAACATATTCATGTTAAACGTGCAGTAGAAAAAAGATACACACCCACACAGATTCATGTACAGCAAGTTCCCTTAAATCCAGATGGGAGGGTTTGAAAGGTGCCATAATGGAACTGCCTTAAAACAGCAGTTTAAAGAAATATCTGCCACTTTGAAGAGGCAGGGCTGTGTCAAGAGTCTCTTTCCAAAACTCACAAACTGTTAGGTCTTCAAGACCTTTCTGGCGTCCGAGGGATTGAGACACACTTATCTCAACTCTTTCTCCCAGAGAAAGAGCATGCGTCCTTCTGTCTCTCAGTGTATATACCCTGCAGGATGTTGTGATTGTTTTTCACCGATCCTTTTTCAATGTGAACTCCCCATAAACAGATTAACTCCATGTGTTAGGCCTTGAGTTTTGTTACATCCTCAGCGCAGTCCATCAATAACAGAGCTCAGTAAAACAGCCATGTTGGGGATTTGGGGGTAATGAAGGCTTAGGGAGTAAGTACAACAGTGGCTTAAAACAAGCTAAAAGGGGTCGGTCACAGAGTTGTGAAGTCGAAGGTATATACAGGTATACAAAGGGTAATCACGCACATAGAGCACACCCATTTCTCAGCCACATAACCATTGTAAAATTATTGTAGAGGACATGGTACATAACTACTTTACTGTTTCCACACATGAGTTGTCTTTCAGTGAGGAGACAGTCAAGCAGCAACAGTGTGTGCGTTTGTGTGTGGCCAAAACCACAAGTAGTTAGTTCACAAGTTAAACATTGTTGCACGTCTTACCTGAGTGTTGCTCTCCTTTCTGGCTAATTCTATGCTCTACAAGGATCTATTAACTAAATTTGGAGCTCATCCTTAACAAGTATGTCTCCTTCACCTCATCTGATCCAAAACAACCATAAAAATGAAGAGACACACTTACTGGCAATTTCCAGCAGTGTTACATTCGCCTATCTAGACATTAATGAGATCAGTGCAGATCAAGGGAGGAGAAGAGAGGAGAAAGGAAACTCATTAAGACCACAGGGACGACCTAACCCTATTATCCCTATCACACCACTGAACCACACACTGATGATGGGAATTAAGATGTGCTGGCCTCGATCCACACCCACTCTTCAGCCCAGTGCAGCAGAGTGTGTCTGGAGTCGTGCAGTAGCTGCTGGGAAGGACAAATGTGAAGGAGTCTGTTATCTGCGCGGTTCAGCACAGCAGTATGGGCGTGTTCAGGTCGGCACTGTGCGGTGAAAAGGGTGCAGCAGAACTCTGCGCTCCCACTACATTGTGTTCTTTTTCGTTACAGCCTGCGGCACCCTTCGTGCCAACTCCGGGCCGTGGAAACTAAGAGAGGGGCCCAAGGTTACCCCAAACTTTCTCCACGATAAAGAAGAAACAGTTTAATCCACTGAAGCTAACTCCCTTGCTGCCATCATTATCTCCATTTCCCCGTAAGCACACGCATATAGTACAGATGTATCCAAATAGGCGTGGTATCCAAAAAGGTGTGTGGTTTTAAAAAGAGAGAAAAAAAGTTAGCATTATCTTTCTTTCATGCAGAGTCCTTTTTTCTTTTCCTTTTTTTACTTACAGAAATTTGGTTTTTCTATGAGTCCTACTTACAGTATGCAGAATATCTCATATTCCCACATTGTCTTATCATTACATACAGTAGATGTCTGAAATTCCCTTTAATGTAGCCCCACACATCAGTCAGAAAGATGAGTAATAAATACATTTCATGTTTAAATACTGGCTGGAGGGGAGCAGGCAAAATGCTACAGCTAGTTCAATGAGAGGCAATATGTTAAAAAAGTATGATTAAGAGCACATACACACATAGTGCGTATGAATTGCGCATTGCGCACATCTTAATATGAGTTTGTGTTTCTACTTATGTTTTAATATGCTGCGTATGTGTGTCTTTGTGTGTGCTTAATGTTTTCTGTATGAAAGTTAATGCAAGTTATTATATACTTTATGTTACACAGCCACTGAATCATGTCATAAACTGTGGCCCTATGCATGTTCACATTCTGTAAATGCACTGTATGAGTTTGTGTTTACATGCTTAGTTCTGTGTGTGTAAGTGCGTGCATGCGTGCATGTGTATGTGTCTGTGCATGTGTGTGAAAGAACATTTATGATACATGAACACTGTTAGGATACTGTAGGTCTGCAGTGAACTCAGCACCTCAGTCTACTCTGAAACGTGGACGCAAGCAGAGCGATAACACTGCCGTTTTATCAAATAAACACATACAATATATACATACAGACTGGGTGTGAAGACAAAATAATAAACACATATTTTCACACACGCCGGATTACTGGAACTACTGACACTCTATGAGAACCTTGTATTCTGAACGTTTACATTTGATTACTGTAAAAAAAGTCTTTTCACATTGTTGCAGTTTGTTCTGAATTGTTTATGTTTTTAAAGAACAATACCTGATTTTTTTGAGATCAGCACATTTTTTTCTACCGTGTAACTGTACAGTGACCACACATTTGTTGGTGCTTTGATACTCTATTTATGACTTGTTAAGATTCACACGGGATTAACAGTTTGATTGGTTAATATCCCCGTCTTGTGTTACAATAGAGTTGATTAGGCATTAGAAAGTTTGACTGGTTTGAATTACATCCAAATAACTCAATCAAAGACCTGTTACTTCTTTTCGTCTCTTTTGACTGGATAAGACCTCAGTGGTTTTTCAGCAGATGGTTCACCAGTTGAGTCCAAATCTTGCCTGCTATAGCCTCAGTGAAAGTTTTTGTATGCACTGAGGCATTTATAGCAACAGGATTTACTCAGTCTCAATCTCTCTCTTCTTCACACAGAAGAGGCAGGGGGTCAGGCATGCATTGGATTCAGGTAAAAAGAAGAGATGAAGTTGTCCTTCTCCACATGGACATAATGGAATCGCTGCCTGTAGGCAACTTTCACTAGTAGTTAAAAAAGACTTTTTTTAGAAAGTACTCTTGGTCAGAGCTCTCCCAAGAGTTGATCCATCACTTGCTTAAGTTTAAGTGCCTATAAATATTAGTCAGAATCCAAAGTTCCAATTTGATATTCAGCTTTTGGAAAACGTCTTTTCTGACATTTTCACATCTTTACAGGTTTAAAAGGCCTTCCAAACTGATGACTTGCCAGTAAAGTCTTAACCCTCCCTCTTTTTCATAAAAGGGAGTGGTGTTGTGATGATTGCTCCATTGCAGGGCTGTCACAGGTAGACCTCGCGGCGTGACAACGTGAGGCAGGACGTGGTCTTGTAGTCCCCTCCTGTCCGCGTCAGTGGTATGACCTCGGGTGGGTTTTGACCTTCTCCTCCTTCCTCCTCTTGCTGGCGCCTCCCGAAGCCTGCGCTGCTAAACGTGTCATAGGATGCTGAAGTCATCTTGCGGTTCAGAAGGTTACGGTTGTGATCGCCCATGTTCCTGTTGCGGTCTCCACTACCCAGGGTGCCGAGAGGATCCCCGTTGGCTAAGGGTAATCTCTGACCTTCTCCGCCGACGACCACCCCGGGTTCTGAGCTCCCTGCGCTGCCAGCGCTCTCGCTGTCACTCTCATGGTCGTTACCACGGAGATTGTTGTTATTGTCTCCCGGGGCGAAGGTGGAGAGCCGTGGGGGGTCGCTGCCGTGGCGCTGGCGCTGGCGAGGCGAAGGGCGAACGGGCATCCAACAAGTGTCAGAGTGGCCAAACTCATCACACTCCCTGGTACACTTTCCTGTCAGGGCTACGTCTGGCAGCTGTCTGGCATCTGGACATAGGAAAGAGATGAAAAAAGAGGCGAAAAGAAGAGAAAAAATTCAAGACTATTGCCAGTGTTTCTGCCTTCATTAGATATGTACAAGGAAAGAGAGAGATGGATATGACATGCAGTAGGTACACAACCAGTCAAACTGGGGATACTGCAATTAAACAGCATTGTGTCTTAACAAGTAGGCCACCAGGACTCCCCAACAAGAGACAAATAAATAAGAAAAGAAGCAGATGGATAGAGTACAACAGAAGAGACGAGGTGAACATTGGGTGAGAAAGACAGGAGAAAGAAAAAAAAACGGGACAAAGGTTATAAAGGAGGGGATAGAATTTGAAGGAAGCAAAAAAGGCAAGAAAAACGCTGTTAGAGCAAAATAGAAATTGCCGACTTCAAAAGAACGTTTAAAAAAAATCCCAGCTGTGCTCAGCATTACATGAAAGGTGAAAGGTCAGGTCAAAACAAACAACGATCGAGGATTGAGATAATTGTCAGAAATTTGAATGACAAATAGAATTAAGTTACATATCGGCCCCATTACATCCCATGAGTGTTGGTTCAAAAGGTTAGTGAGGCCACCAGAGATTGAATGTGTGAAGTGTCAAACGTTATGGTTATTATCTATGTAAACTAGTCAATCAATACTGTATATCAGTGATGATGTAATCAATACATCATGTTAAATGGAGGCAGGACATGATGACCCTCACGAAAAAAGCACATGTGAAATGCAGTCTTTCACATCTGATAATTCACATGAAATTCACAGCAGCAGCAGTAAAGTCATGTGAAACCAAACAAGCACGTAATTATACCATATAATTGTAACCAACACAATGAATTCTCTGTTCAAATTCCTCGCTCTATCTGTCGTGACACAAATGTCACAAAACGCCACAAAATCCTCAAGATTTCACATCTTGGTTAAAAAGCGACATTTAACCCCAGAAGTACAGTCAGCCACCAAGGTCATAGTGACTGCTTCTGTTGTTCCAACTCTGGCAGGACCATATTCAGAGGAAAGAGGGAAAAAAAGATAAAACCCCTTTTCCCTCTCTCCATCCTTGACGAAGACCCTGGTAGACAAAGGTAAAAACACAGTTTTGTTGGTGAAAGGGAAGACTGACGACAAGGCCACAGATGAGCCTCTGGCACAACATACTGCTAAACATTAGCTTTTCTTAAAACCTCTTCACATGACACACAGGCATACACACGCAGGACAATTGCTGTATTCTATAAAACACATTCCCATCATGTAAAGAGAGAAAAGGCTCCTGAGACCTTGACAGCAAGTCAAGGTTTCAAAATGTCTGTGTCTGTGTGTGTGATTGAGAGTGCGTGTATAATCAAAACATGTCTAAGCCTTTTACAGAATATAGTACACATAGCCTTGAGAGACAAAATATGTGAGAACATAACTGTGCCTCTTACAATTCTGAATGAGTTAAAATATTTTTATTGGCTGTTTACTCTGTGTGTGTGTGTGTGTGTGTGTGTGTAGTTGCTCTGACCATTCTCCACATGCTCCTCCTCCCCCACACTGCCCTCCGGTGTGGTCCGCTCGTAACCTTCCTCGGGTAGTGGCAGGGCTCCCAGCCGCGGCCCTGATGAACTCTTGCTGCTCGGCGTCTCCGAGTCCTCCAGGCCACTGTCATAGCAACCGCCGTCCTGGGGCTGGCTGACTACCGAGAAGGTCACCCGACGAAGGGTCCCCTGCAGGGAACATACACACACAATATGGGATTAATCATCCAGGATTCCTAATCTGAGATTCTAAATCTGGGGATTAAGCTGGTGGGCAGGGGTCTGCAAAGACATTTTGAGATTATCTGATCGTGTTCGCCTTGATTATAAGCTTAGCTGCTACAATGCAGGGTAATAGTCATCAACCAATCACAACGGTCTTTAAAAGTTTTCACTTGGCTTTTAATCCCGGTTTAGATTAATGCTGCTGGACATGGCTGTTGTTTACAGACCTCTGGCCAGCCTGGAGACACTTATTTTTCATCTGGAATGGCACCCAGTAGTAGCTGGGTAATATAGAGTCTGCTCTCAAAAACACGTACTTGGTGTTTTACTGAAATAAGTGAAGAATGTTAAATGATGAAGTCTGGTGATATTCTATATTTTTCTTATTGTCAACAAATCCCGTTGAAAAAACAAAACCAGCATGGCATTGATTGAAGTCTTGTCTGTGTATCCAAAGCTTGATATAGCACCATGGTTAACAATTAAACATACATCAATGAGCCACACCTTTGCAATGCTGTTCCTTTATAACAAATAACATAGGCACTGTGGTTTCTTTTAAGTCAATCCCAACTGTGTCCTGCTGTATATACAACCATGAGGCCTTCAAAAGTAGGCTGCACCCACCCCTGTGAACACAAACCAACCATCTACCACCAGTGACAAATCTCCCAATCCTTCCAGTGAAAGTGGCAGTGATTCAGTAACGAATCACATCATTCACTCATACTGAGCATCACACCTGCTGCTATTTCAACACACAAATCACCCGAGTCTAGTTAGCAGGCCGGTTTTCACTTTAGAGAGAAAAAAAAGACTGTAATAAGTCCATGCTGAGAGAATATAAGAGGGAGTTAAATGACTCCGTCTGGCCTGGAGGGATCACTCTGCACCAGGAAGCCCATTTCTATACAACACCCCTCCTATCTACTCTCATACTCATTTATCTGCTTGCAAAATTACAACCCTTTCAATTTAGATCTGCTTTGAAACACGCAGCGTATAGAGAGGAAGTGAGGGAACAGAGGGAAGCTGCAGATTAGGGCGGAAAAACTTCAGCTCGAAACGTCGCCTCGGGATAATCTGGAGGGAAACTGATGGACGGCTGGCATAAAAGCTAAAACTGAACCAATTCTTCTTTTCCTCCCAAACACCCAAGGAAAAGGGAACATTTGAACATTTCACCTCGTGAACATGCAAGACAAGGGGAGAGAGGAACAGGGCAAAATTAATTAAGCAGAAGGGGAAAATTAACGGAGCCCTTGTTTCTTCCGCCATCACTTAACAACGTTTAGATGAAAGAGGGGTGAGAGAAAGTAACTCAGACAGCAGGGATGGTGAGCACAAGTAAGACTGAGGAAGAGGAAGAGATATTAGAGACTAATGGAAAAGCGGCAGTTCTTGGAATCTCAGTGGCTTCATCTTAACAGTCCACAGAGAGAGCAATGTATTTTTAGAGTATCAGCTTAGATGAAGCAGCCCAACCTCTTTTCCACTCGATCAGACTAGGGGCAATGGCACAGAGAGAAAAAAGTGGGTGAAAACATACAAGGGGCTGAGTATAGAGAGCCAGAGAGGGCATGGGTAAGGATCGTGGCATTTTTGTTTTCTTGCGATGCGAAAAAAGTTAATTGTGTCATCCCACCATAATAAGTTTGTTTTTTGAGATCAGTGATGTCGACATCACAAATTATTCCTCTATTTCTTGACTTAACAGGCTGTCAAAACTGTTTTCTTAGGATCATAGAATAATAATAAATTAACATCCTGGCAGACTGTTTTTTCATGATCACAGAATGATTATGTCGCGATAATAATGTTGTAAAATGATAATTATTTCTGATCACAAGACAACAAGAAAATTAATTTCCCTACACACATTTCCTCTCCAGCCTTCTGTTCAGAGAAACAATATAAAACAGGAAGAAAATCATATTACTGTGGAGTTTGGGTTATTTTTAGCCCCAGTTTGTGCATCCGATTCCCCCCCCCCCAAAAAAAATACCTGTATTTATTTTTCTGAATAATTAATATTTAACTCTGTGACTCAAATGAAATGGTAATCCATGAGAGGAACAAACGGGCTAGGATTAATGAATGTAGAAATCCGGCCTGTGCCACAGGGAGGGACTTGATTGATAGACAAGTAGTGAGTTACTACTATTGGAGGCCTGGTGCTGGTTGCTCTCTCTCTCTCTGTGTGTTCTATTACAGACTTCATCTGTTCATTCATGATTCCATCTAATTCAATTTTCCTCTAACCCTCTTTCTGGCCAGAGCTGCCCCCTTTCATTCCTTCATCCTGATAATTTTATTTTCTATTTCTCTCCTCTGTCCTTCCTTCCTTCTCCCTCTTTCTTCCTTTCTTTCCTTCTTCCTTTCTTTCTCTGTTACTCCCTCTCACTTCCCCCACCCTCCTCCATCCCTTCTTCTCTTGCCAGTCAGCTTTATGATGTGGCGATCGATGATATGTCCTTGACCTCGTTATGAGTCCCTCTCCTCTTCCCCACAGCAGGCTTTATTGACCCATAACTTCTCTTCACTCCCTAACCCTCTTTCCCCTCTTTTTCTCTCATCCTCTGTCTCTATCTCAAAGCCTTTTGCTCATTGACAAACCTCTATTCTTTTCTTTTGCCAAATCCCATATTTTGGCATCTTTTAGTCATTAAATTCTACTAAGTGTACACTCACATTCTGCCCCTGTCCCTCTGGTTTCTAATCCTTGTTGTCTCACTTTTTTCAAAATGTGGCTTTTTTCTCTTTCACTTATACCTACTCCCTACCCATTCTAACATTTTCTGGCAATACAGTCTTTTTAAAGATTTTTACATCTCCGCCTTCTTTGCTCATACCTTAAATTTATCTTTTATTTATTTCCTGTCTGCCTTACCAGCTTCTACCTTTCTCTAAAAAAACTCTGTACCCAAGCACCCCTTGATGTTTTCCAACCGACTCACAAAGCATGTTTGTGTGTGTGTGTGTGTGTGTGTGTGTGTGTGTGTGTGTGTGTGTATGTGTGCATGCTTTCTATTATTTGGCTGAGCAAATGCAATAAAGACTGACTAAATATCCAAAATATCTACTGAATGTCGACAAACATTCATACATGTGAACACACACACACACACACTTTCGAACACACATACATACGGATGAATTAACCAAGGTCCAGTGTGGCCTATGAATTCATGGCTGATGGAATATTAATTGAGTTTGACGGAGGACATAAAAAACCTTCCTCTTAATCTGACACGGGCCATTATAGTTCAATACTGACATGGGAGCTTCACTCATCTGCACGGCACGATGAGTGTGTTTGAGGGGGTGTGTTTGTCTATATGTGTACTGTACAAGCATACGAGTAGCCTGATACAGTATGAGAGTTATTGTGAAGTTATTTCTGGCACACTGGTGTGAATAAAACAGAGGCATGATGGGTCTGAACTCAGAATAAACTTAACCATCTGAGTCTTGCAGCTCTGAAGGAACTGGTAGAAAAAAGTTCCTAATATAGCTTTCATTTCAGGGCAAGAGCGCGTGGCAGCGCACATGTGTGTGCATATGCTTATGCGTGTGCATATGCTTATGCGTATGAGTGAGACTTCACACCTTTATGTTTGTGTTTTATTGCTGTGCATGAGTGTGAGACTTTCAAAGCCTGCAAGATGTGTTATGTCAGCCTGTGAGAATACACGTGTGTGTATGCGTTTGTAGTGTGAGGAGGTGCGTGTGTGTGTGTGTGTGTGTGCACAGGCTGGCTCAGTCATCAAGGTAATTAGTGTGTAAACCTCCTTGCTGTCGGTTCAAAGAGAATTAACGAGCTCTAGTTAATTAACAGTCTCCCTCTCTTCTCGTTACATGTGTCTGCATATTCAACACATGTGTGCTTGTTTGTGTATGTGCAACATCTGCACATCTGACTGTTTTTGCATGTGTGAACATGTTTGGATGTGAGTGTGTGTTTTTGTTTGTCTATACCCTGCTACACTCTGGTCTGCATAATGAATTGACAGGATGCGGCTTATGCATAAACCAAAACTACAAATATGGTTGTAGGACTAGAGCCACATTTTCCTTTGGCTCTCTGCTCAGTCTCATTTATGTTTGACATCATCCAGGTACAGAGGGAGAGCCATCATGTAATGGCTGATTCTATTGTTTAGTAGGTTGATACATGTACATTACATTGTTTGGTTCCTCTTTAGTACATACCAAGTATGTTGGTTATGACAACGCTAAGATTGGAGATCAGATTCCCACTGCAGACATGCAATTGTTCATCCATTCACTAAATTCCAAGTCACGTTGCATGCAAGCTGAGTGAGGATGTCACGCATAATCTATAGCTGACCATACCAACTGTATATCCCATCATAGATATACCACAACATATTCTTTACAGTCAACATTCAGCATTCTAAATACAGACCAAGTAAACTTATAATAATTAATTTTCTGCATCAAAATATAATTGGACTTTGACTGATGGCTTATTTAAGGCTGATACTAACATTTTTTTAAGATCAATATCCACTGACAGTGAATGATAGCTTTTTGCTCCTGAACTGATATTTGATAGAGTGGATGTAACCAAATTCATTAGATAGAGGCTGTTTAATATTTACATTATACAGCTCTTAGATTTTAATTATATAAAGATGTGTTTTTTTTGCCTGCTTGCTTTTGTTTATTAAAAATGTAACAGACTGTGGCAGAAGGAATTCATATGTTTTAATGACCGAGAATAAGGTACGATATTTTCTAATAGGCTATTTCACAAATGTTCATCACTTATGATGCTGCTAGCTAGTCGGATAGCATGTTGGCCAGCATCACAAGTGATGGATTATTTTTTCCACCTTTCTTCACCCAACATCCCAATCGCACTTCTTTCTTGCTGATGGTTATGTTTTTTGTGTTGAAACAGGCAGAAGTCGGACAGTTTTATGAGCCAAATGTCAATCAAGCAGACACCTGACATCCTATTTGTAATCACTCCCTTCAGACACCTGAAATTTTCTCAATGTTGACTGAGGGGTGTAGCTTTGCATGTTAATATGATGATGGTGATTTCAGCCTGTGATTATTTTCATACCAGAAATAGGATTGTGTGACCCATTGAAAGTCTCAATGAAAGGCCAGATTTATGGAATCCTTTAAAGGTGGGGTAGGCAATATTTTTTTGCTGTCATTGGGCAAAAATTCCATAATAACCGTCCAGCATATTGTAATTCAAGCGGTCTGAGAGCAAACCTCTACTTCTGCCTCTCCTCTTGGCTCTGTTTTCAGGCTTCAGAAAATCTATCCTGTGACGGGAGACTTTGACCAATCACAGATTATTTCAGAGAGACGGTGCATTCGTATTGGCTGAGCTACAAATGCAGATGCGCGTCAACGTCCCTTCAGACGGTGAAAGCCTGATTCAGTGGCGGAAAAAATCCTGCTGAAAATCCTGCAACTTGTGAAGAATTTCCAATACCTCCTTGCCTACAGCGGCGTATAGTACAAAACACACATCCCGGCTCTGCACGGAGCTTTGGACTCATTATGTTTGATGCCATGGCGCTCATATCGATGTGGCAAAGAGGCATGATGACAAACAGTGGGGAATAACTTTTGAGGGGGGACAGTGGCGTGTGTGCGGTGTACTAGCCTCACATCCTGCTGCTGGACGGCGTTGCAGCTGCCTCTGAAGCCTGGGGCGCTCTGCTCTGCGGCCGCAAAGCGCTGGAGGGGCGTCTTTGAAAAGACAAGTCGCGGCGGGAGGGACCGCAGTCTACGAGGGAGAAGGTTTTGCAGGGTAACTCCTGTGGCTGCCGGTTGAAGTGGGAGGGTTTGGTGGGAGGGGCTTAGCGGAGTGATACAAGGCAGCAGAGAGAGGTGGAAGGTTTTTCATAGATTGCACAGATTTTGCCTACCCCAGCTTTAAGTGGCAGGATGACCTAATGAATGGTTTGAACAACCCTGGCATTACATAAAACATAAAATATGGTTTAATTAAATTAAGTTTACAAAAAAAGCAATTTAATTAGTGAATAAATGTTGCAGAATGCAGAATATTTTGACATAGATTTCAGGAAACTGGATGATCGGATATTTGATATTCAATGCATGACATCACTATATCATCAAATTATGTCACTTCATCCTGTTTCTCATAATGTGATATCTTATTTACTACCTAAAAATAATTGAACTGATAAAATGTCAGTCTTCTGCATATCACAGCTATAACTGTGCACAATATGTAAGGTGATATTGCACTATGCCACCACAACACACAGTGAAAACTAATATGCTTCTGTTGACACCACATGGGTATAGTGCAGACTTCATATCTGGAATGCTGATCAGTCAAAATGACCTTTGCTTCTGCTCTCTTGTTTTGACTCCATTTAGAAATCATGTTGTGCTAATGTGTATGTGCTCCTACTTTTAGAGTGGAGTGAGTGTTGGAATGAATAAGTGAACTCAATAACCACGACTTTATTAAACTTCAAATATTTGAAAATTGAAATTGAAAAAAAAAAGAGCTTGTATTGATTTTCTATTCAAATTATCGAGACGTTTTAAAGCAGGAATGCTGTCACTTTGCATGACAAGAAAAGATGCTTTGCATGGAGACAGTAACAACAAGGATCAATTCACACTAATTCATATATTCAAAGATAAAGGTCTATGGGGCTCTACTGATGACATGTTTCACTACTTGTATTTCATATAATGTGTGCTTTTTTCCTTGCCATTCTTTACTATTGTTTTCTACCATTTTAATCATGTTATCATTCAGATTCTCGGATCCACTCCAGATGTCTTGTTTCATCATTTTAACAGAATTTTTATACAGCACCTTAAGTGTGAACTTTGCTTGTGAAAAATCACATGAATATCATGGGTGTTACACAAGTTAATCTGTATTTTTTAGCATTCTGCTTTAACGCTTTTTTCTATCGCTTCTTCTTCTTCCTTTTATCACAGTGCCAATAAGGCCAGTTAATAAAACTAAACTAAACTAAACTTTGACTAAGTGATTGAGTCTACTGGTCAAATCTCTGCGTTCTTAGGTTACACTTGTTCAAAAATCTCTGAAACGTTTGCTAGAAAATCTTTTGAAACCTTTTGCTGTCGACTGTTAAGTTATGCATCAAAGGCAGCGAGGAGGGAAACAGTGAAATATGCTGACAGAAAACATCTCGCAGGGGCCGTGTGAACAGGACAGATGTGTTAACATTTCATTTGATGATGATATATTTACACTGGTTACTTAAATATAGAACTGATCTAAAACTGTATTCAAGACCTTGTGCCGTAACGGAGTGACGTGTGCAGTGTTGGAATGCAGTTTCCTGAGGCTATGCTGAAAAGAGCAGATGTCCTGTTGACACGGTGTGCCCATTAGGTCAAGCAGACAGGTAAAGACAAGACTGTTGGGAGACCAAGTGGGAGAGAGAGGGTGACAGATGATGAATAAAACAAACTGATGAGCCAAAAAAGAAAGACAAAGAAAGGACCAAAAGGCTGCTAATCAGCATGCGTGGCAGGCTAATATGTTGTAGAAGAACAAAGGGACAGACTTGCAAAACTCTACATGACCACAGACTGTCTGAAGTAGAAATGAACAGACAAAGAATGCAGTTTAGAGGAGACATGGTAGACTGTTGTGGTATTTGCAGAATCCAGAAAATGGTTTGGTACAGGTTGAAACTCAGCTCAGGGAGAGATGAAGCAATATGAGTCGCATTTCTTCAGCTGTCTGACTCGCAGATGTTGATGAGCCAAGGCGCCTTGTTACCACAACACACAAACTCACACAGCTTCAATGCAGATAGCGTAAATCCACACATCAGGCACACCTGCTTGCTAATGCTCACACTTGCAGGTGTGCACGTATACACACACTCACACATTTATAACTATGCAGCGTGTATTTTGCAGTGGGACCACCTCTGCAGTAAGAGCAGTCCTCTCTTCCCCATGCTTCTGCTTTCCCCTATTTTTTCCCCTCCCATATTTCTATGGTCCCTCTCACCCTTCGTTCACACTCCCTTCTCTCATTTTCCTTCCTCTCCTCTTTCACCCCCCTTATTCTGCAGTCCACCAACCACCCCCCTCCTTCCTACCCTTCCCTTCTCTCTTTCCTCTGTCTCTCTCTCTCTCCATTGCTCCCTCTAGAAGCAGGTGATGTAGAAGGGTGCTCAGCAGTATCTGACTATCAGGCCTGACTCTGTGAGAGGAATGATAATCACTGTGCTGCACTGCAGAGAGAGAAAGAATAGAGGGAGCGAGGGAGAGACAGGGAGGAGTGAAAGGGGGCATGAGGTAGAGGGAAAGGGAGGCAAGTGCGGCAGTAGAAAAGAGGGGGCAAAATAAAGCAGGGGGGGAGGAGGAGGGAAAGAGAGTGGGACAAAGAGGAGAAGGAAGAAAGAAAGAAAGGATTACAGAAATTGAGCACTGCTTTAGTAACATATACCTCCTCTGTGTCACGCTCCCTCTTTCCCCTCACACAAACACCTTCTCCTCCTCCACTCCCCCCATCTTTCCCCTCCTGCATGCACACTCACACACACACCTCCAGCAACACCACCCCTACCACCACAATAGCTTGTAGTACAGCAGCCCCGCGGTATGAGGGAGAGCTTTAGCCTTGTGTCTGAGCACCAGAGAACATTAACTGCAGCAGCGAGGTCATCTGATCGGCACTATGCGGTCCCTCTCTCTCTCTCTACTCCTCTTCCCACTGCTGCAGTCTGCTGCCGGCCCCCCTGTGGCCCCAAGTGGTACTACCAGCCATGCCGTCTACCAGCAGGCCTGTCCCGATGCACAGTTTTACGTACAACGTACAATGTATGTGTGTAATTTTCTGAAGCTCGCTGGCCATAAATCACTTTCTGTTACTGGGACCAATTAAAGTCAAACCCTGCAGCCACTGCTCATTAACAATACCCTAACTAGTTACTGTAAGTGTGTGGGTGTGTGTATTTTGTTTGTAGGTATGTTGTGTGTGTGTATTTGCGCAGAGAGAGACAGAAAGAGAGACTGCTTCACCACATGCGGGTCTACTGCATCGCCATCCACCACAGCTTTGTTACCATCAAGCTGTCCACTCTGGCATTGAGCTTTCTCCCTTCTCCCTGTCTCCATCTGGGCTCTCCACCCTGCAGATACACATTGAAAATCACTGACTCTATTCACAGAATTGGGCCTTTGAAATGTTTATCCTTTTGTGTAGCCATGGCCGTCTATAGGGGGCAAAACAAAATGGAAACAAAAGCTCATAGAGTCACATGTAAAGCGAGGCTTACCGGACAAATGCCCATGATTCAGATTAGCTCCTTTGTTGGTGTGTATATGCTCGTGATGTTCATCGCTTTCCACTGCTAGTCTCTAAAACAGTCATCTCTTATAATATCGATGACAGCAGTCATTGTTAAGGAAGATGCAAACAGGATGGTGGCGTACAACTGGCTTTCTGTGTGCGCGCGTGAGTAAGCCAGACCATACATATTTATGCCTACTATTTAGATGGCCTTTACTGCCTGTTCTGTGGGTATAGGCCTATGTGTGTGTGTGTGTGTGTGTGTGTGTGTGTGTGTGTGTGGACCATTAGTCTAATAGTATGCGTGTTAGGAACAAGCTTTTCCCACCCACTGCTATTGTCCATTAAGGGTGACCAGAGGAGAGTGAACAATAGCTTCACTGTGGGGGCCAGTGTATAAAAGAGTAAAAGTGAGGATGAGACTAAAGATACGTAGTCTTACACACAAGGCTGGCAGACAGGCACACACGCACACACAGAAACACAACCTCCCTGTTGAGAGTGATTAGGAGTGCTGCTGTGAACAATAGACAGAGTCAATAAAGGACCTCTGAGACATCCGGATACAAGAGCAAGGTCTCTATCCCTCCACTCCCCCACCCCCTCCATGTCCACCTCGGTTTCCCCCCATATTTTCTCTTTATCTGCATCCTGTACACTTGCTCCTATTTCTGTATCCCATCCTTTTTCTCTCAACAAAAACTGCTCTTTCTCCTCCACTTCCCAAACTATTTTATTTATCACATCTGACCCAGATTGCTCTATATCTATCTCATTTTCTTGTTGTCTCCGTCCTCTCTCTCTGTCTCTCTCTTGCGCATACACTCTGTCTCCTTTGTGGCGCTCCTGTCTTTTGTAAAATGGGCGGACGGGCTGAGCTGACAGAGGCTGACACGGTGGAACGCTAGGGCAAACTGAAATCCATCCTGTCAGTTTAGAATCAGTGTCACTCATTTTACAAGGTTAAAGATAGCTTTGCCTAATGTGCTGTCAGATACAAACAAACACGTACACCGCACAGGCCTTGTCACACATACACTATCACAAGCACACATATAAGCTATAAAGTACGCTGGAAGTGCAAACACGAACACACACACACACACACACACACACACACCCATGCATGCTCTGCACCCGAGGAGAAGACCGCATTAACTCACCCACCTACATATATTTGTCACCTAAAATGGTAATACAGCATATCTGTGTATGAGTACTGGATATTTCTGAGTGTGTGTGTGTGTGTGAACCCCATCCCAGCCCTATCACCCCCGTGACAAGAAACAAACAGAAATGTCTTGGGGCGACTCGCCCAATGTCTTGACAATAGTCTCAGTGTGTGTGAGTGACAGAGAGTGGTTCGGGGACACAGAGGGGGCGTTATACTGGGTAGACGACACGCACGCACACGCACACACACACACACACACACATACATTAAAGAGAGAAGACAGTGCACTCTTTCTCTCCCCTTTGCGCTATTTCTCATTCCCTCTCTCCCTGACGCAGAGAGACTCAATCATTCTCACACTCTGTCTCCGTTGACGCAGAGGAAAACATAAAACAACTGCCCCCTCCCTCTCTCTCTCTCTTTTTCTGTGTGTGTGTGTGTGTGTGTTTGAGTGTGTGTATGCATGTGCGTGTGCCAACACAAGACTGTATAATTAATATGGCTTTCATTTTCTTTGAGCTATGAAGTATGCTTTTGGTATGCAAACAGACTTCTTGCATGTGAGTGTGTGTATGTGTGTGTGTGCTGTTCGATACACCAGAGACAGAGTGCAGAGTCGGGCCATTGAGCGGAAGGAGAAGGACGGAGGAGAGTTAATGAGAAAGCAGGGGAGAATCGAACCCGTTCCCATCGATAACCTCACACCACACTTCAAGCATATACGTACATTGGCTCCATTTTTGAAAATCCCCCTTTGAAAATTATGGTTGAGCATTAGGGTTAAGAAATGACTTCAGTGAAGTCATATCCAGCAGAGTTTCAGAGAGCTGAGCCTTTGCTGAGGAGTCGGCCTGATTATTATGCGACTCCTGGCATTAAATAAAATGTTTAAAAATGCAAATTATTCCACAGCTACTGCAGCAAACGAGTTAAGCTGCAGCTGAAAACATTATGTTTGTTGCATACTAAAACTACAGGTATATACTGCACTAATCAGTTATAATGGGTAAATGTATATTCTCTTACCAATATGTCTACCTCAGCTGATAGCGTAGCCTTATAGTGTGTCATTTGGGAATATATAAAAATATAACCATGTTTATAATCTTTGTCACTTTTTTTTATGTGTGAGTTCATGTTGAGACATCAAGAGTAGGGATTCCTTTGATTTTAGGGTTTCAGGGCCATACATGTTAAGAACTACTGTAGGAGAGCAACTATCGATTCTTTTCTTGAATAACTGATGATTTAGCCTTTAAAATGTCAGAAAATAGTTAAAAATTTGATGATGTCAAATTGCTAGTTTTATCCAACGAACAGTCCCAAACCCAAAGATATTCAGTTAATTATTATAGAAGGCTAAGAAAATCAGAAAATATTCACATTTCTGAAACTACAGCCTGTGAATTATTGGAATTTTAAATGACTTAAACAACTAACTGATTATCAGAATTGTTGCCTATTGAGTTTCTCTTGAGCAAATAATCGATCAATCGAATAATCGTTTCAGCTCTAAACTACTGCTCTTGTATTGTGTCTCTAAATGCATCTCCAAAGTGTTCATTTTTCAACTATAAAACAAACAATTTATATTTGAGATAATGACTCTTCAAAGCTTATAAATGGAAAAAGGAGAATTTTTCAACTCATTAATCCTCCACTTTATCTGAAAACTGAAAAATAGAATTTAAAAAGATATATATAAAAGACAGATATAAAAGACACCTAATGTACATAATATTTGCATGAAACTGAAAAGCTCAAACTTTGAATCAAGCACTTTGTAGATGCAAGTGCACTAGCTAATGTCTACACAAGTTAGGGCGTGCTGTGTGTAAATTGGTTTTCCTCAGACTCACATTCTACATAAAGTCCCATATGGGAGTAGGGAATGAATTATTAAACCATTCATAATGATCGTGCCATGTGAGAGTAACACTGCTTTGTAAAAGTCATGCACATGGAAATAACACCAACTTCTTTGATACTTAATAACTAGTTTAGTCAATAATTTTAAATTCAACGTTTGATCACCCTAGAAACTACATTGCTGCTGCTGCTGCTTTGTGGTTGAGATCTACTTAAAATGTGGCCAAGTAGCACGCTTGACTTCTGCCTTTTAGAAAATTCGCAAAAAAAGAGGGACAAAAAGAAAAAACCAACGGAGAGCATGTTGAGGTGAAATCGTCGATTCAACATATTTTTGATGGAAGGCTCCCTGCAAGGGCTCTGTTGGATTTAAAAGGGCTGTCGTCAGCAAAGGCCGGCATTAAGAAACACTCTCACACATCTAATTCTAATCAAAGCCTGCTCTTTTTAACAGCCGTGAAAGCTTTCATGTTAACACGACACCGCGACCAAAGCTTTATTCACGCTTTTAAAAGAGACTGACCGGTCAATGAGCATGTGTGTGTGCCTGCACCTGACAATACACCATATCTGTGTCAACACACTCTATGCTTGCGTCTCATCTTACCGGTGATACTGTGTGTGACTCCCCCAACCATGCATAAATTGTCAGTGATCCCCACTTACACTGTGTACGCCTGTGCATGCATGTGCACAGGGATGTGTATATTTTCCAAGCCATCTCAGGTTGTCGGCTCAGATGTGAGCATTCTTTTATCCAGCCAATTAAAGGTTGCCATTTCATCCCCATGGAAACCTGTTTGGGGCTCTAATTGGCAGATAGATTTGCATGACTTTGATTAAATTTTTTCGTGTGCTTGTGTTTAAGTTTGTGTGTACGTCTGTGGATCTGAGTAACGTTCAATAAGAGTGTGTTGTTTTTGTTGGTTTCATTTCCCTTTTTTCAACTAACAGGAAATGTTTCAACTAACAAGTGCCATCTTCATAATATCTCTGTATTTGTGAAACAGGAGAAGAGAGCCTCTTAAATAATGCATGTCTGACTTGTACCTGTGCAGTGTTGAGCCATTAAGAACCAGCTTTACTGTAATGTTGTGCAATTACTGTGCTGTATTAGGAGCAAGTCATTGAAGTGCAGTTTAATTCATAATTCAAGGTCCGGGTTTGTTTTGGTTTGGGAGTGTCTGTATGTAGATGGGTAAAAAAAATCATGTTATCTTACATATCATGGATGATGGTGGTAGTTGAAGTTATTCATTTGTAATGTCCAAGGGACAGATTTAAAAGTAGTGATGTGTGAGCGTCTGATTAAGTAGTCCGCCTGAGTATGTGTGTGTGTCAAACAGGTCAAACTATTTTAATGCCTCTGTTTGAAGGCACCAGGGGGGTTTCTCTCTAAAGGCTTGACCGGCTAGTTCTTGTAGTTCAGCTTGACCTGTCTGTGTGTATATGTGAGTGTGTGTGCATGTATAGGTGGGTGTCTCTTATCTGGTCTATTTCTGACATGAACAGGCAAGTGGGGCTGAACAAGGATCAAAACACACACACAATCACACATACATGCACACATACAATGAGAGAGGCTTGGGTCAATGCTATAATATGGATCACCGCTGCAGGCAGAGGCCTGCCCACTCAGATTTATGTAACTTCTTCAATAGGGCAGGTAGAAAGCTCTCTTTCTCCCTCTCACGCACGCACACACACACTCACACTTACACCAAAATAGCCCAAAGAGTCTGAGCTGGCTTTACTCGCAGAGTGAAGCTCCCTCCCTCCTCTCCTGTCCTGTCTTCTTCTAACCCTAGACCCATATACCTCATTTCTATCTTTTACATCCCATCTCCTCCTTCTCTACACTCTCTCCATCGGTTTTCCACCACTAGGCGATACCTAAGAACACATTCTCATTTTGTAGCTTCACATCTCCCCCTACCAATCACTGTTCCCAGTCGCCTTATTTCTCTTCATCTACCTGCTCATAACCCCAACCGCTCCTCCCCCACCAACACCATCCCCTTTTTTCTAAGCCATGGGTGCTGACCAGGAATTTCTTTTCTCCTCTTCCACTCACTTTCTGTCTCTTCCTCTCCCCCCTTTCTCTTCCTCTATCTCCATCTTGATCTTCTGATTTATCTATCTTCCACCAACAATTCTAAAACAGATGGCTACACTTAGCCCGGGGCAAAAACATTGGCTTTGGACTACAGCGCTACCAGGGCCAGTCTTTCACACTCACGCAAGATCTAATAAGATGATATCCGGCGAGATATGTGCTCTGATTTGCCAGTAGCAAAAATGCATAAACCATATTGCACAGTGAAGATATTCACACCTTAGGCTTATTCCTTGGTAGCATGCTTAATTTTATCTAATCAGAAAAAAATGAAAAGCAAAGATTAAAGCTGACTTTAACTACAGTCTGAAAAGAAGGGAGAGGAGAAGAGGGAGAGGAAAATGGAGAGGGTTGTTAAGAGCCATTTGTAAAATTTAAAGAAACTATTAAGTGTTATTAAAAAAAAGTTTGGAACCATTAAAAAAACACGTTTTGAAAAGATGGATCCAGATGGAGAGTGATGAAAAGCGATGAAACCACTTAGGGAGAACAGAGAGATCAATCAGAGGGAAGACAGACGGAGGAGGATGTGGGTGTGTGTGTGTGTGTGTGTGGTGGGTGGGGCGCAGACAGACATTGGGGATAGAGGGTTGGAAAGAGACACTTTTTTATTGGATGAGTTACAGAGCAGTTAGAAGTAGACAGTCCAGGCGACTAGACTATGGAATATTCAATCATTCATAATGGTGTGCTTGAAAATAGAGTTTTGTTCTTGTCATCTCAGTTTTTTAAGTTTGTACCTGTAAAGTCTGTTTTGAAAGTTTGTATATTCAGGTCTGTACTTGTGGGCTTAATTATTTAAGTCTGAACATTAGGTTTCTGCCTATAGTCTTTGTGAATTCAGTTCCATGGCTTCAAGCTTAATTTTACAACCTGTGAGGTAAAAAAAAAATCATATGCAGGTGTCCGTTGGCGTGTTCACAGACTTCTGACAGGTTTGCTAGGTGGTGAGGTTTAGTACGGTTCTTTTTAAAGACAACAGAGGGTCCACAAAGAGAGAGTGGAGAACATTTAGTAGTTTGCTTGGAGCAGCTAAACCACCAATGCAAAATAATTTGGCCGTTAGACAAGGTGTGTACCACCCAGTTCGCTTCATGCAGAACCCTTTAACGTTGAACAGTCACGTAATTTTTTACCACACAACTAACTAGTTTACTCACAGAAACCTAAATGTTCAGACTTAAAAAAAATCAAGCCCGCAAGAACATACCTGAATATATAAACTTTCAGAACAGAGTTTACAGCTACAACCTTAAATGTACAAGCTTATAAAACTAAGACGACAAGTACAAAACTTCAACTTCCATCTTTAACAAAATGAAGCTAATAACATTATGTCAATATTATGATACAATAAAAGTCACTCAGTCAGGTGATACCTGCAACATCCACTATCAAGGTAAACAAATTTAAATCCCTTCACCTCACTTTAGCTCACCTCACTCTGACTTTGTTGACTCAATCCGACTCGATTCCATACAATTTGAATTATGTAATTGAGCTTAGTTGGGCTGAGTCCAATTTAGTTCAATTCAAAATCCATTCAAGTCAATTTAATTCAACCCAACTCAATACCACTTAATGCACTGAAGATTCTTTTGTGTAGGTGGATAAAACCAGTCAAAGGGCTACTAAGCTGTCTAGAATCCCTGTCTAGTGTGAGAAAGGGCGCTTTTGTTTAGCAATATTGGGTAAAATTGCTCAACCCACAGACAGCCATTAAGGTAATGCTGTAAGGCAGATGAGCTGAATTCAGAGCTTCTCAATACAGAGCAGAGTCTTCAAGAAGCAAATAAAGGGAAGCATCTCAGCGAGGGGCTTGCTATGTAGGTCTTTGTGTGTGTTCAAGTGTGTGTGTGTGTGTGTGTGTGTCAGGGAGTTAAGAGAGAGTGTGTTTGTAAGCCTCTACGGATGTGTGTGATTCTAGGAGACAGAGTGTGCCTGGGCTTGTGCATGTGATTCGATCCAGAGGGAATGGAAGAAGAAACTGATGTAAGAGCCGGAAAACTTTCCTCTATGCTCGTGTGTCATCATATTCTTATCAGAGTTCGTCTGCTTGCGGTGAAAAGCGTATATGCATAAGGATCTGGGAGGGTGTGTAATTATGTGCTATTATGTACACACAAGAGCGCGTTTCAGTGGGCACGTCTGCGTGTGTTAAAATCACACGTCCGACAGTGTCTGCTGTGCGTGTCCCTGCCTCAGCTTGTCTGCGAGTGTGCGTGTGTGTGTTTGGGAATGACATTCCCACATTCCTGCCATTTCACAGAGAGCTTGAAACAAAAGCTGAAGGGAGGAGTTGTTAACACAGTAACATTATCAGCTGAACAGCCTGTCTGTATTATCTCGTGTGGTAAACAGCCAAGACAGACAGGGGACTTCCAATCACATTCAAGCTCTGGGTGACCTTGATGTGTGAGGAAACAGACAATTTCACTCCCTCTGCCTCCCGCAATCTAACTCCCTCTGATTCTCTCCTCGCTTTGTCTTTCTGTCTTTGTCCTGAGCTCACACACACGCAAACACACACACTCACACACACACACAGAAACACCTTTGATTGAATATATTTGTGAGGACTTTCATTCCATGACTCCTAAAACTAAACCCCCACCACTACATGGCTCCCCTTACCTTTACCTTGACCAAAACATCACGTTTGAGGTCTCATCTTCATCCAACTGGACTTATACCTTGTCTGCAAGCGTAGCTGCAGTCCTCTGTCACTTCCTATACTGGATGCACTCAGCTGCAGCACTGCTCTGCAATCGGAAAGGTTTATAACAACGCTCACAGCCCAATACACAATCAGTGTAGTTCACACCTAAGTCATAAGAAAATAGACGTAAAATGGTTGCTTCAGGTTGAGGCTATAATGCAGCCGGTGTAGATAGGGTGGTGGGTGCTTTCACATCTACCATACCTGGTGCAGTTCCAATGAAATCCGGTGATGAGGTGAATGGGTTACAATCACCCCCTCCACCTACAACCATGTTATCACGTGACTGAAGTTCACATGATCACTGCTGATCATCTATCTCCATGACAACTGAGCAAAGACAATCCACTGAGGAAGACTGTGAGATGCAAGCTCTTAAAATCTATTACTGTGGACCTTGAGTTAAGATTTTTTTTGTCAAACTTTTTTTGTTTGATTTAGGCTGGTATAAATTCCTTCATTTGAACTTTAGTGTAGACCAAACAACTGCACAGCTTTGAAGTGAACTTGAACAATATATGAAATGCGGTTCATTCAGCACAGATTCTATAATTGAAGACATGTGAATTTGTCAAATAAAAAGCTTAACAAAAAAAAAGACCAGACAGGATATGTTTGTCTGATGATTATTATTTGATAACCATAGTAACACTATTTTTCCACATTTGGATTAAAAAATGTAGTTATGTAGTAATCATTCATGATTTACAGTATGACAAATGAGGTCCAGTAGCAATGTTAACTAATAATGCTCACAACCAGCTATTACTTTAAAGAGCTCTTTCTGACCACCAGAGAAGATGAATAAAGCCAAAAATTGCAACGCAGTGCAGTCCTCAGTTACCAGAATAAATGTTGTTTTTTTGTGGCAGGTCCTCATAACGCTGCAGGATGACAGGTTGACCGTTAAATGAAAAGAAAGTCAGTGAAAGTGTTTTCATTTTTGCATTCATTATTGGTTCGTTATATTAATTTTTAAATAATTATTAAATGATTATTATTAATATGTTGAACACAAAACTCCCTAGAACAAAAATACACCAATGTTCAATGCTTTTCTTTAGTCTGGACCAATGGAATTGAACTGCAGGTGTGAAAGCAGCTTTAAAAACAGCATATTTGTAAGGTATCCATATGATCCTGGTGAAGCGAAAAATAAATGTTTACAGGATAAGCATGTGTTCCACCTCCACAACTGAGCACCTAACACAAAATCTGTGTCATCTGTGTCCATTTTCCAGTAATGTTTGAACCTCATCATCTATACCTCTCTCTCACTTCTTTCTGTCTGGCTCATGTTCCCTCTCTGATGCCCACTGACTCTCCCCTCCTTCCTGTCGCCTCCCCTCGCTCTTTGTCTCCAGGTCAGTAGATCGGTTTTCAGTCTGGCTCGTTGGGTGATCCCCGCTTTGGTTACCTTGTCCTTCTCACCTCTCGCTTACCCCTACCTCCTCACCTCCCCATCTACTCACCCCTTGAGCATATGGCCGGCTGCGCGGCCTGAACTCACGATGGCTTTTAATAAATACATCAGTGGGTTGGTATCATCATGACAGGGGTCATGGGTCGGTTACAGTGTGTGCGTGTGTAACAGAGAGAAAGAGGGAGAGGAGAGCGTCTGTGTGTTTCTGTTTGTTTCTGGCAGACAGTGCCTTCACCCCTATGACCCTAATGCATGCTGGAGGTGTATGTGTGGATACGTTCATGTGGCGTGCCTGAGTGCATGGAGGGTTGAGTGTGAGTCTATAACAGACGCTCATCATATTTAATCCTGGAGGGATTTCGTTGAAATGAAAAGCTGCTTTTCAATTTTATAATCCAGTAGACCTAATCTCTCCGCCAGCGCCCATCCATACAGTCCAATTAGATGGACAAGACTGGCCAGATGAGTCCTATACACCACAAACTCATCTCCATAGCCTGTCCTTGCTGTGTCAAAACACAGTGGCACCCTGTGTCGTGACAACCCAGCACTGACCTTCACCAAGCGTTGTGAAAGTGTGCAATGCACAACAAACTGCGCTGTCAACCCACCTGTTTCTGCTGCAGTCTTGGCCTTGTAAACGGTGCATTGATTAGACTTTGGATGTGTGTGTGTGTGGATGTGGGTGTGTGTCTGGTTCGATTCAGCCTTTGTGGCACCGTGCTCTCACCCGCCCCCACACACACACACACACACACACACACACACACACGCTGGTTCCAGGGAGAAAAAGTGCTCACTACAGTAAAAGAAGAAGTCGCACTAGTGAAAACGCTGAGTCGATTCATTTGCAGAGGTCAGTGTGGTGCATGGAAGACGCAAAGGTAGCAGTGGTTGGGTATTTAGATTTATGGCCTCACATATGGCAAAGAAAGCAGGAGAATGACACAAAGGAACAAAGGGTCAAAAGGAGAGGTAAAAAGAAAGAAAAGGACAGTGCTAAGTGCTCATTGAAATAAGTTACACAATAAAAAGATAAAAACCAGAGAAAACTGAAACATGAATGTTGAGTTCAAACCATCACTATGACCTTTGTTGTGGTTGACTGAGGACAGCAGACAGGAAAAACTGTTTTGTGGTGGGGTGGGTGTTGCGTGTGTGGTGGTGGTTAGAGGGTAGAACGAGGCCACTTTGCCCATATTGACTGCAGTGCCATGTGACTGCTGTGATCATTAATGTGTCCTGATGCCAACGGGTATCCTGATGACCCACATCTCAGCAGTCCACTCTCACTCTCTGGCTGCCACCCAAACCAGACCTCTCTTTCTCTTTCACTCACTCACTCTCCCTGCCTCTCCCTACTTGGAAGCACATACGTCGACCTTCTCCTTTACACTTCCTCCATCAGCATTAGGGCTGGGTATCGAACCTCAATACTTTTCAGGTACCGACCGAAATGTGCCTGCAGTATCAAAAATCAAAGTACCAAACATTGGCCTCAAATGTCTTGTCAGATTTGTAGACTTCATTTAGACTTAATTGTATTTATTTATTTTTCTGCTTGTATTTAGAGAACATTTAATATTTTACTTCACTTCACTTGTTGTTACTTGTAGTTAAATGAAACAAAACTTTTTTCTAGAAAAACAAAGTAAGATATCCTTTTGTTACCTGTACTGAAAGTCTGGTATCATATTGGCACTAATATCAAGAAATTTGACATGATAGCCACCCCTAATCAAAATACAAAACACACACACTCTTACCTAGCTCTCTTGAGTACACATCCCCCTTTCATGCTCTTTTACACTCTTCTCCCCTCTTCGCCTGTTCATTTTTGTATTTATTCATGCCCATTGATATGGATATCCTTCCTCTTCCATGTCCTCTCCCTCTCCTGAACAATTTAGATTTTTAAAAAAAGAAGACACCATTGACTGAGCTGTTTTATCATCTTGTTGCCTCTCTGATGCAATCTTGCTCTTCATCCATGATGCCCAGTTTGTATTACTTGCCTTTTTATCATTTGTTTTTTTTCCTATTTGGAGCATCCTAGTTGGTCTGATGATGTGCTGACTTCAGATACAGTTTTTAGAGTTTTCACTGACCCAGTAAAGTAGCTTTGAAATTCAAAGTCCCCACCCCATCTCGTTTACTCCATCTTCCTCCCCTCCTAACCTCCTATAATTCTCTCCCACTCCTGATCTAATGCTATTCCAAATTCTGTCAGCGTCCCAGTTCCTACATTTGGCACATACTCGCCACCTATTACTCCCTGAGTCTATCTCTCACTTGCACTCACATATAAAATGCATATGCCTTCATGAAATAAGCAGTCCCTCAAGCACAGTGACAGGCACCCACCAACACAAACCTGTTCATGTCGCCAAACTGTTCAAGGTAACAAATTCTGACACGTACTCCAACGAAGTCACGCACGAGCACCCAAAGTCTTAGACACATGCACACGCACACACACACACACAGAGCTGTGTATGAAACCGTTGGATATTTTAGGGGTGGGCTGGGGTGGGCACACTCCACTGCAGAAGAGGAGTTAATTACCCCATAGGATCAATAATTCATTACGCTGTCAGTGCGTGTTTCCGTATGTGTGCTGGCATGTTTTGAGTACACGTAAGCATGAACACCAAACTCTCCCAGTAAGCATTTTCTTTCCCTTGGAACGGCAGATTAAGAGGATTGACTCCGTAATGGATTAACCTCTGGAGTGTGTGTGCGTATGTGGATGCGTGCGTGTGTGTGTGTATTGAGCAGGATCAGAGAGGCCATGTATGAATTGATTAGCCTAAGAAGCTCCTCTCCTTCCTTTTTAATGACCACGTCAGCAGTTTTTCACCACAGGGAGGATAAATGTAGAGCTGTCTGTCAAGAAAATGAGACACCGCCCCTTTAAGAAGGGTTAGCTGTCACTCAAACATCACTCTTGGGAGCACTCCCCATGCACTTGGGAGACCCTGCTGTGTCAGTGTGTCTACCATGATAGATGGTGCCTGTGTGTGTATGTGGATAGAGGAGTGAGTGACCGTCTCTATGCAGTATTTATTTGTCAGCAGGACTTTAGCTTTTAACTGTAGCTTCCTGAGCAAACACTAAAACCAGTGCATTCATTATTTATGCAACTGATATTGTTTATGGAATAAACATATATGCTAAATGGAAATAAGATAACAGCTTGAGGGAAACAGAAACACCAAATGACCAATTACCCTGTTGGAAGCAACTATTCGCCTACTCCCTCTGTGTCCTTAGTCCAACTGAACTCCTCAGGGGTTTATACACATGGTCACACACACCCGCAGTCATGCATGTATACACAAATGCACATTCACATATTGTTTGGCTACAGTAGGGGGTTGATTCATGTCCCCCGCATTAGATCTTGCAAAACAGAGGGCTGATGTTTGGCACGGAGCGCACACACACTCTGACAGCAGGGTACCGTCACACTGCTCACAGGCTTAGGATGCTGATACAGACACACAAGCGTGTGTGCATGCGTGCGCACACACTGACAGCTATTTTGTGCAGATAAAAAGGTGTTTAGACGTTAGCAACGGGGTGTGCGGTACAGTATGTCAGCAGATGTGTGAATAAGAAGAGATGAAGCCGAGGAGGAGGAGGAGGAGGAGGAGGAGACAGATATCAGGAGCCAGAGAGCGGTCAAAGTGTCAGAAAGAGCTGACTGAGATTTTTAAGATTGATTTAAATAAAGTGGGGACAGAGCAAACCAAAACTGAGGACGCATAGAGACTACATCATCCCAGTCCCTTCCCAGAGCTCCTACCTGTTTGCTGTACTTGTTCCCAGTCTGGCAGCCGTACTCTGAGCACTGGTCAGACCCCAGGGACATGGCATCTGCATTGCCACTGCCCCCACTACTGCTGCTGCTGGAGCCGGCACTCCCCACACAACCCCCACTGCCCACAAAGGTGTTGGAGGGAGGCAGGTCCTGGACAGCCTGGTGCTTCTTTCCCTCAGCTGGGGGGGAGTGGGGCTGTAGATTCACTGCGGGGAGAGGTGAGCTGGATTTGTAGTGCCTGGCCAGATCTGGGCTTGACTGGTGTCTCCTGCCGCCGCCCATCCGTGGACTGCCGGGGTCGCCATCCACAACACAGTAGCGGGCTGCCAGGCGCTCACTAGCACTGCTCAAATCCTCCTCATCATCGTCATTGGCATGGCGACGCAGCCCGTTGACCGTGACGATACCGCTGTAGAGTGATCTGTCTGACTTCCCTCCTCCTGCAGCTGCACTACCGCCACTTCCATTACGTTTGTCCCGTCGAGGTTTGCGGCCACGGTCTGATCCCCTGCCACGGCCGGCCTGTGGTTGAGCCCCTGGAGGACTGAAGAAGTCTTCCTCTGGCTCCTTCTTACCGGCCTCGTAGCCATTCTTGCCCTGAGCGCCGCACTGCCGAGCTGTGACCACAAGGAGGATAACCAGGATGACCGCAGCAGCTCCCGCCAGGACACCAATAGCTACACTGAGGCGCTGTTTCCCTAATGCACGCTCACTGTCTGGGTCCCCTGCAATGTCCAGTGACAGTGGAGCCATCAGGCTTCGGGCCACCTGGGGTGAGAGGGAGAGCGAAGAGGAACAGGAGAGACAGAAGATGCAGAGTGAAGGAGGAAACAATCAATGACAAAAGAGTCCAAAACAGCGACCATAAAGGATGACACAGTGGGTATGAGCCACATAGAAACATCAAACAGCATCTGCAACTTAATTAAACTCATCACTGCATTTTAGTGGGGGAGCCTCTCTATTATTCCCAGACACATAGCGTGTCACTAAATATATAATTGCTCTTGCTTCCGAGTTGCAGCATTTCAAGTTGCGTCTGTAATTCTCCACTTGTGATCTCGCATCATCTGCATGGTACAGGAAATGCCTAGGATTATGCTGTTTAAAGCTGATTAAAAGAATAAAAGGAAACGTTAGACATTGAGGTCATGGGCGGTTAGGAGAAAAAAGCAGGAGAAACAGTCAATAAATGCGCAATAATGGCATGAGACATGCTATGACTACATCCCCACACAAACACATCTTCTGTCTCATCAATGAACAATGTCCCTATTGTAAACGATAGCGTAGGCGTGGATTTGTTAAGGATTTGGTATCACATTTTTTTGCACTGAGAATTGGAGGGACAGGCAGATAGAAGGCTACTGTAAATATGTGTTTTCTGTGGAATGATATTTTTGATGCAAGGAAAATCCATGCTGATCAATATGTATTATACTTATAGAATTATTATTTTATTTTGTATTTGGGTTTATGATAGAGACAAATAACATTGATCTTCCATGAACACATATACAGGGGCTGAGGACATGCACGCACACTCTCTCTCTCACACACACACACACACACACACACACGCACACACACACACACACATACACACACACATGCATGCTCTGAGCTTGTACACTAATAAAAGGATCATTACAAGAAAGTGGGTTATGCTGAAGCACAAACATAGCCATTACTGGTCATGGAGCCTTGCTCGACAGGAGACAATGAGGCTGTGGAGTTGGTCTGCAGAGCCTTCCTGGTAATATGGGGCAGGGACATGAATCTGAATATATCTAATCAATACATAGCAACTATGTTTGGAGAATCATTATGCAGTGACAAAATACAGAAACGCACACACTGAAATGTATGCATGCACCTACACGAGCTCACAGAGTGTGAGCTGTCCGTTAGTGAGACAACTAATTCTGCAGCCTTGACATCTCGTCTCGGAGCTCATACAATAATTCCTTTGGCCTGTCAAGGATGGAAATTATATACTCATGTAATCCCTGCTGCCTTAAGGATGGTGGGTAATAAGGCTTGCAGGAATAAACGAGAGACAGATGGAGAGTAAAGGTGAGAGAGAAGTTAAAATTGAGCCCCCCTAGTTTGCAATAACCAAATAAAATAACTACAGTATAACCTGGAGTATTGGTAATACTGCAGAGAGTGCTGCTCACTCAGCTGCACTGTGTGACTTGCTTATTGCATTATCCAAGGCATATTAGACTTACTCATACAGAGCCACATTATTCACTCTCACTTCTCGTCACCCCCAAGCTAAGAATGGGGCCGTGTTGTATTTCATTGTTTCATCACCATCTATCTCTGGGTTAAGTTTCATTGTTTTTGAGCAAGTTGTGTTGGTTCTATTCCATTATTCTGCTTCCACTGCAGAGGGCCTCTCTGCCAGGCTCCGCTCTACCCTCAGCCCCATTGTTCTTCTTTTGCCTGCAGTATTCCTTCCCATTCTCATTCTGCTGGGCATCTCTCTGGCTTAGCGCATCCCTGTGTTGTCTGCAGTATTGTGTGTGCAACACAGGGAGAGAAAATTGCAATGCAGCGCCATATGTGCATATACTACGTGACATGTGCAACAGCAAGTTCGTGTGTTTGGGAGTGTGCGCGCAGGCATATGTGACAGAGAGAAACAACAGAAAGTGCAAGGTGTATGGTTGTGAGTCAAGTCACATGCGTGTGTGTGTGTCTGCATGTGAGAAGAAGAGATGTCTCATTGAGTGCAAGCTATGTATAGCCATCCTAGTGCCGGTGTATATACTGTAAGTGTGTATAGGCACACGCAGGAAAGTTAAGTGTTCAGCAGGATAAGCGCAGTGGCCACCTCTACCTCTGAGTGCATCCCTCTGACGCATCCCGAACTCCCAGTGGAATCTTCTATTCTGCCGCATGAGCTTTGTTCCGGCTGGGCTTAACACCACCGTCTATCTGTTCCACTCTCCAAGTATTCTGTTATCTGCATGTCACTGCAGATGCCGATGCCGTGACCAAGACAAGAAGTTCTCCCCTGACCACACTATTGACCCAAGCTTAGAAAGTGCCTGATCTTAGTTGTAGCTCAATGCATTCACAGCTTATCATAAGAACAGAGAGTTGCAGTTTGGTAATTGTTAGCTATTAATTATATTAATATAAAGCTGACTATACATATTTAAAAACATGGAATAAATCCCACATTTCAAGATTTAAAAAAAAAACTCTTGATGAAACACAAATTGTAAGAATGTGAAAATATTATCACTAAAAGCCTAAATCAGATTCACAGTACAGAGTACTTCTGATGAACAAAGCACCTTAAAGTTTCCCAAATGACAACCATGTCTAAAATATCACAACTATTTCTAATTCCATTTTCCTCTAGCTCAAACTCTGCAGCATCATATTGTAGCTAATTACCCAACATGTGGTTCACCCAGTACTGTTGGATAGAAAAGACTGGAGTCATTTTCTGCGTCGGTGCTGCAGCAGTAGCAGCCGTTTTCCTTCCCTAATTACATCTGGCATCCATCCACCACTCAGTTTGACTTCATTATGAGATGGAGGTATTCTCTCTTCAATGACTTCTACTCAATTACTCCGCCAAGTTCCTCCTTACAATCAAACTAAACTATGCATATTGTAATCAAAGACGGCTTTTATACTGGCTTGGACATATTACACCCTATTGTTCCATTCAATGGCCCCGGTCATTTAGGCACTTTGCTGTTAATTCCACATGTCAACACCATTGTTCCAACTCTTACCAAGTGTTCTATTCTAATCCTCACCCCCTTGATTGTTCAATTTGTACTTTTCATTCTACTCTTAAATGACACTGTTACAACCATGAGGTGTTCTACTTACTGGCTAGTGTTCAAATACTACACCTTCTATCTGTACTCAATTGTTAGTCTTTGTTAAAGTGCCACGAAACACAAAAAGTTTTTGGACGTCTCCAGTGATTTCTCCGTATGAGGTGAGTCAAGACTCTCAGGCTATGATTATTCAGGATGTGTTTTTCTCCTGCTAAAACACACAATTTAGCTTTAAGTGTAGTTCAAAATGAGGACTGAGAACTCAAAGGGCACACAAAGCCCACTGTTATTGTATTTGCTATGCGACTGCCTAGAATAGCTATAGAGTAACGTAATTAAAAATGGGACATCAGCTATTACTCACTTGGAAATCATTCCCCGAGCTTCTTCTATTTTATTCTCTGTTTGAGACAAGTTGAAACACCCAGGTAAGCACCACAAAATGACCACATGCATAGTTTGCAGTAGAGAAGCATTTGCTGAAAACATCTGCGTGCAAGGCGTGTCCTCAGAGATCACAATCTTTGGCTGATTTTATCACACAGGTCAGACAGAGTGCAATAAAACACTTTTTTAGTGTTTTGATACAAAGGGGACCTATCAAGGTATTTAAGGGTGGCATGGTATTTTGGGGTACCAAGAAAATCAGTGCTTTGACACATTTGTCACATTCTGTCTGACCGTTCTTTTCCTCTCAAATGTCTCAGAGCAAATTTTGGGTTGCACTGTTTACGTCACGTTACATGCACAGACCTGACAGACCTTTTCCTCAGAGAAAATATGAGAACGTATTTCAAGTGGGGGCTAAAACCACAAGTTGTTTGTCTCAGAACAAACACTGTAACCACAAGGCCACTAAGCCGATTTAATTATTAGTCAATACAAATGACTTTGCCCATTGTCAGAGACGAAGTTTTAGTAATTATTACCTGCCTGCATTTATAGCTTAGTTGGACATTTTTTCAAGCATAATGGGAAGCTCATTTGATTAATACAATGAGGGCAGAGATGAGAGAAAGATTTCCACCAGCATAGCATAAGCTAAATTTGAACTCATGCTGTTGCAGTTATTTCTGGTATCTCACTAATGTATTTGAGTCTAGTCAATTACCTATTCACCTCAGTATAGATCTTTCAAGCCAACTCTAATCTTGCTGTAAAGTCCTTCCAGAGGAACATACAGATGTATTCAATAAAAGCAGATGTCTCAGTACACATGTATTTCACATTCCCTTTATTCGCACTGTAAACATTATTCATTTACATTTTATAGTTGTTTTCAGTTACCCTCCCCTAAGTCTGACCACTTCTGTTCTGCTCAGAATCGCTGCATAACACAATGAAAACTCCTAAAACCTCATCAATATTCAGGCCTATAGTGAAGACACACTGCTAAAGTACAACTTCTATTCAAATGAACATACTTCAACCTACACTGTATTACAAGGCCAAAACTGGGACAGGCCCATCTCTCTCTCTCTCTCTGCCTCTCTAAAACACTCACCCCTAATGCTCTCTCTCTGTCCCTCTCTCCCTAACACACACACCCTAATACATACACCCACCCACCCACACACGCACATGCACACAGACACACACACACCTAATGCTCTAAGCTCTGAGCTCAATGTACCATAAAAGAGGAACCACTTCAGTAATAACAGTTTTTTAACCACATAGTCATTATAAGAATGTATGCTGGACAAAGAACATCCACACTACAAAGAAGTTGGCATTGCCAATAGCCCTCAAAAGAGAAATTGGGTTCTTTATCTGGGACAAATATAGACACAATTATTTCCTCAAAAATGGGCAGGAAATTGCAACACCACGCAGACTGTAAAAATTGTGCATTTATCTCATTCCATCAAGAAAATAATCTTCTTACCAGTTTAGTTGAAACAGCTACAATCAGTTGCCATTACCACCCTCCTCTATTGTAATGTGTTATCAGAGTGGCCATTATTTGAATGGCTCAAAGGCCTGTATTACCAAAAAAATGACCAAATCTGTGGAACAACAGAGGTCTGCACACACCAAAATAGGAAAGTATATATATCTTTACATATAAAGATTACCTGTGCATCTACTAGGGTAGCGTTGGCCAAGCTCTCGTTGATGAAGACATGAACCAGGGCAGTGGCACAGAGAGAGGGGGACCCACTATCATTGACCCGGACCACCAGGCGATGCAGGCCTCTGTGGCGCCGCTCCAGAGGTTCTGCCAGGGTGATCACTCCATTGGTGTGGCCAATCTCAAACAGTCTGAAGGGATTTCCCCCCACTAGAGCATAGCGAAGGTCAGCATTCGGGCCAGTGTCTGAGTCTAGCGCTGTTACAGTCCTGACAATGGTGCGTGCACTGCTGGCAGGTGGAAGGAGGGTGTAGGACTCATTGGCTGGAGAGGTGATTGAGGGGGCGTTGTCATTTTCATCTGTCACAAAGAGCGAGACAGTGGCCGTGGCAGTTTTGCGGGGCTCCCCTCCATCCACAGCCCGGACACGGAAGGTGTAGGTGGAAAGCTTTTCACGGTCAAACGATGCAGAAGAGAAGATAGTTCCTGTGTTGTTCTCAATGGAAAACACCTCTTCTCGCTCTTTCTCACCATCTTCTCCTTCCATCTTCTCTCCTGTCTTCTTCTCATCACCTCCATCCATCTCCACGAACAGACTAAGTTCTGCATTCTCGCCTTCATCAGCGTCAGTCACAGTGACCATGCCAACTGGGCTGTTGGCAAGCAGGTTCTCTTTCACGTAGAATGTAAAGATTTCCTGAACAAACTTTGGTGCGTTGTCATTGCGGTCGGTCACCTGAACGACAACAGTCGCAGAGCCTTGCAGAGAGGGGGTACCCTTGTCCTTCGCAATAACCCGGAGTTCATACCTCTCTCGCTGCTCACGGTCCAGAACCCCGGTGGCACGGATATCTCCATTATCTGCATCTATGTAAAATGGCCCATTAGCAGCAGGGTCCAGGGAGTAGGCAATCTCTGCATTCTTGCCACTGTCTGCGTCTGTGGCTACCACAGTGACTACCCTTTCACCAGGTGAGTTGTTCTCAGCAAAGTGGACCTCCACAACACTCTGGGCAAAGGTTGGGGCATGGTCATTGACATCTACCACTCGCACCATCAGTGAGCTGTTGCTGGACAGACTGGGGCTGCCAGAATCTACTGCCACAATGGTAACACTGTACTCTTTGGTGGCCTCATAGTCCAGCAAGGCAGAAGTATGTAAGAAGTATTTTTTCTTATTCCTGTGAAAATAATTAGAAAATTCATTTCATGAATGTAGTTGCTACCCTACAAGGAAATAATACAGGTCTTGTCCCCAAAATAGTCAAACACAATTCTAGTGATGCTCCCTCTTTGTCAATTAGCTGACCAGGGTGCTAAACATGATTTTGTCAGTAGTCATTGTGTGACAATCAAGGTGACATCCTCAAATGTCTTGTGTTCTCTGACCAACAGTCCAAAGCCCAAAGATATGTAGTGTACAATGATTTGAAACAAAAAACGCAGTGAATCCTCACTGAAACGATTAACTGATTGTCAAAATAGTTGCCAATTAATTTTCTGTCAATGGACTGACTGATTAATAAACTAATCATTTAAACTCTAATATGCTTTGATCTTTAATACACATTCAATTTTAAGAAATCTTCCTGCACGACTGCAGTCATCTGCAGAGAGACAATAATACTGGAGAAACTGTGACTGATTTTTTTATTAAATCAATTAACTGATTTGCTGAAGACCTCTCATGATTATTACTTCGACAAAGAATTTCTTTAGTCGAGGACAGCCCTACAGTTTATACAAAAACCAACTTTATTGTAAAGGTATCATAAGTAGTAGCAGTAATATCCAAAGATGGCCTTCACTATTTTCCTCACTCCCTCAGTTCAATAGCTTCAGGAAATATCTTTACAATTGGCTTAAGGACTTTGACATTTGCAGCCTGTCCTGCTGGAATAATAATATCACTATGAAGTCTAAAACCCTTGACTTTAATGAATAGTTATGCTCAAACTTTACAGATTGAATTACACTGTAACTATAACTGTAACTGTAGCCTTAGTGAATGAGTGGCACTGCCTGAACCAAGTATAAATGAAATCTGAATACAACAACACCTGAGCCACTCTTCTCTGAATTCTCTGTGGAAAATATAAATTGCAGAAATGCCCACTGGGGCTGTGGTGTGAATGAAACTTATAGCAACTGCATGCTGAATGTGTCGTTGTTAAGATTAGAAAACATATTGGATAAAAATAGTACCTGCTTCTGATAAAAAGACATACATACTAGTTTTAAATTTGGTAAAACTTTACACAAATGTATATACATACCATATCTTCAAATAAACATATAGTTTACAGATAGTTCCTAAATAATTCTGAATCAAGGACTGTAGCTATAAGATACATGAGAACAAATTGCTAAATGACATGTTAATTAACCACAGCCTAATAATTCTGTCAATTTTCTTGATGAATAATAACCAGTTTTAAATTAATTGGTCCTGGTAACTTTGAATCAGGTGCTTAATGGCATATATCCAAATATTATGTGCTTATGCATGTTAGTTAATGTTTATGTCCCCCCCCCCAGGTAAAGTGATGCATCATGCTGAGCTATTATTTAAAATGCATCATTACTTCATGATTACCTTGCCATTATTTACAATTTTTGTCTTCCCTTAATAAAGGAAGTACATCCTCTTACCATTAATGACTGTAACTTAATGTGAGGGGTTACATTTGGTTTGGCTTACCTGTCAAAGGCTTCATCTGCAGGTAGGGGTGGGAGTACCGTTTCACCAGCTGGCTTCAATGTGAATGGGACGTCTCCTACAACTGTACACGTCACAGCCCCATTCTCTCCCTGGTCTCGGTCTGACACCTGTACCAGAGCTACTGGTGTGTCCACAAGGACATTCTCTGGTACTAATGCTGCTCCATCTCGAACAGGGATACGTCCAATCTTTCGGATCTCTACGACTGGGACATTGTCATTTTCATCCCGGACAGCCAAAACTACAGTGGTGCGGTCAGTGCGTGGTGGCTGACCCCGGTCTCTGGCCGTTACTGTGAACCTCAGTTGAGCCACATCTTCCCTGTCAATCCTGTGAAGAACGCTCAGCCATCCAGTTGCCTCGTCTAGCCGCAGGAGTCGCCTTACAGATTCAGTGGCAGCTCCAAAGACATACTCCACCTGCCCATTGACTCCAATGTCACGGTCTGAAGCTCTGACCTGGAGGACAGGTGTACCTGGAGGAGCATTTTCTGCCATTTCTGCCTCATATGTGGACCTCTCAAACTGTGGGCTGTTGTCATTCACATCAGTGATAGAAACACGAAGCAGGGCTTGGGAGGAACGTGGTGGGTTCCCTCCATCTCTAACCCTGAGGACGAGCTCATATGAGTCTTTTTGCTCACGATCCAATGTGCCTTTCACAATGAGCTGTGGTTGTTTTTCACCATCTGGTATATCTGCAACTTGTAGTTCAAACACAGTGCTCCTGGCTCCTCCTCCATTATCTCCACTTCTACCCCTCCGGTCCCCAAGTCCATCTACTCTAGTAATGGGGTTTCCTCCTGCTGTGCGTCTTGTTGAACTTGACCCAGCTCCACCATCTTGGATCAGCTCATAGCGGTCAATGCCATTTCGCCCAAAATCCCTGTCTGTTGCTGTGGGCAGTAGGTAAAGTGTTCCTATTGGGCGATTCTCCTCAACTGAGAGCTGGAGCACAGGTGAGGGGAAGGATGGTGTGTTGTCATTGATGTCTGTTATGACCACACGGCCTTCAAACAGGTCTACCCAGCTCTGCAGTGGCCCTATCACTGACACCTCAAAGTCCAAGAAACACTCATTCTCATCAAATATCATCTGGCACTGTGGGAGCTTCTCTCTGTCGATGCGCCGGGGGCCTGTTGTCAGCTCACCTGTCACATTGTCAATCTTGAAGAACTCTGAGCCGCTCTCCAGGGCGAAGGTGACATCCCCACTGCCTGTACCTGCCGTGAGGCCCAGGTCGGCGGCCACGTTGCCAATCTTGACGTCAGGTGGGCCCTCCTCCGCTACCCGGTACCGGAGAGCTGAGTCGGCACCCGGTAGCTGAGTCAGCAGCTGCAGCACTAAGACCACGAGGCTGAGAGCCTGCGCCGCGGAGGAGTGCACTGCACCAAGCCTCTGCATGGCTCCTTCTTCCTCTCGCCTCTCTCCTTTTCGCTCTGTCTGCCTCTCAGCTGCGGCTTGTCTCTTCTTTACTGGTCTTTTGTGGTCTGGTGTAGCTCACAGCGTGGGTGTTTGATTTATCCTTTCTTGCCTTCTCCCTACCGCTCTCTGCGGACTGCCGCCTGAGGTCCTGGGAAATGCGTCCGCACTCTCACTGTAGTTCACTTCAGCTGTGCAGGCTCCTTTCTCTTATTCTCCTCCTTTGCTCAGCAATGCTTTTTCAACTTCTATACTAATAATTTCGTTGTCTTGCTGGGCTGTTCATACCACAAAGATATCAAAAAATCCATCCTGCTGCGAAAAGAGAAAAAAACTAATTCATCAGCCTTTGATTAGCCTAATCCTCTTCACTCTTTCTCACTCCTTTCTTTCCCGTAAAACTGGAGAGCTATCTCGTTGTCACACGAGGACCCTTATCAGTTCATAATGTCATTTGTAAGTTCTTTTTATTCCAGCCACATTTGGGAGAGCGGCTTTTCTCGCGTTTTTCACAGTTAGAAACTGCAATGCAGCACCACACAAAAGAAAAAACACTGCTCGGCTCTCCGGGCGCCGAGGAAAATTAACTCACATCCCCAAAAGAGGAATACAAATCAGTTTGAAAAAAGTCTTTGGGATGCTGCTACTGGATCTTTTCTTACCTTCAGACCCAGCTGTGTTTTCCTCTTTTTTTTTCCCGCAGTGGAGCAACGTGCCAAGCCGTCGGATTCCCTCACGCAAGTTATGAGGAGACAAGAGTGCTTTTCAGAGCGAGTTTCTCATAATATGTTTTTCTAATGAAACAGAAAATAAGAGCTTCTCTTGATGGGCTAAAAGGGAGAGCCCAATATCATCATCAGTTTAGCATAATCCTGTGCAGCCTGTGTTCGGGATGGATGTCTCGGTGATGGACCGAGTGTAGATGCGTCTTTTTCCAAGAGTCCCGCATTCTCTCTCTCCTCCACATGCGCCGCCTCCTCCTCCTTTGGCTTTTTTTTTTCCTCTCACCTGCACTGCTTGGGACTGCTGCTGCTGCCGGTCTCAAGCGATGCTGCAGTCTCTCTCTCTCTCTCTCTCTCTCTCTCTCTCTCTCTCTCTCTCCTCGCTACTGCAACATTTTCCCCGGCCGTGTAACTCGATCGCTGAGCTGTAACTGGAGAGGCAGCAGAGGCGGTGTTGGGTCGCCGTGTGTGTATCTCGGTTACCAGGGACAGACCTCACCTCCCCCTGTCATATAGGAAGATTAAATGGTTTGGTGTCCCGGCTGCTGACAGCTCCTGGTGGGAAAATATCTTTATTCACACATTCATACAAAGGACAAAGCGAGACGGGAAGAAAAAAGAGTGATCTGGCTTTAATACAAGTCAGCCCAGCGCTCAGTCATATTTCTGCTGGTGCAGCTATTTTGCCGGGGCAAGTGTAGAAGGCTTCATTCATTCTTTTTTTTTTGAAAGAGACATGAATTGTCACATGCTCTCTAAAGTAATGGGAAATTGTTATAATATTAATTCATAGTACACATAGTACACACTACTGTCTAATGGTCTAGCCTGATGGTATACCTTGCCTAGAATATATAGCCCTATATATAAGCTATGTATTTATTATTCTATACTTATTTATTTATAATACTTAAGCTTGCTTTCTGCTGTTTCTTTGTCGGCAGTAATCCTCCACCTCATACACCAACATGCACACAGTGCTGTGAGCATGTTGTCTCTCGGCGGACCGACCTGCTCGGTGAGGAGCGCAATGCAGCAGCGGTCTGCTGCTATTGAACACTGCCGGGGTTTCCACGCTGCCGCTCTGTTAAACCCCCTCTGCATTTCTAATTTCCTAGCCAGTCAGGCCGTTCTTAGGACCAACTGTGCTGCCCGGCCTGGCTAGAAAGTGTAGGGAGTTCCCCCAACATAATGGTATTGACCGAGAAAGAGTTCTGTGCACCAGCTATTAGTGAACAGTTTAAGGCTGGCAGAGAGTAAACAAAGAGTGACAAACTGCAGAGAGAGGTCACATATCTTTCTCTCTCTTTTTTTCTTCCCCACATGACTCATCCTCTATCTCTCGCTGGCTTTTCCTTTTCCTTTTTTTTTCCTCACTTCCTCTCTTTCTTTTCCATCCCTCACTCTCTCAGCTGCATCAGGAGGAACTTGCTTGTGTGCGTGTGTTTGTGTATGGGCATTTATGCTTGGCATTCCAGAGGCATCGGCACGCGCCAGCTCCAAGCGCACCCACGCCCTCTGTCGTTCGACCCGCGCGCGCTTTTATTTCCCTCGAAATCAATCGCGCGTTACGCCCTGTGGTGCGTGCGCGCATTAGCATGCATGAGAATTTGGAGAAGAGAGGGAGAGAAAGAAAGTTTTAGAGAGTGTGTGAGAGAGAGAGAGAGAGAGAGAGAGAGAGAGATATGTACAGTATGTGCATGTGTGTTTGTGTGTGTCTTTGCTGCCTGGTCAGTTCACTTTTACTTCACTTGATTTTGGAAATTTAAGTCAGATTTCACCTAATGAAAGAAATAATCTAGTAAAAATCTGTTGGCCTGAGCATGCTGTTATATCCAACCCATTAAGATATAATTGAGCATGAATCCCCTTTCATCAGCAAATGAACTGCAGTTTCAATTTGCATATTGAATGAAAAGTGTTGTTTGTGTGTGTGTGCATCTGTGCACATGAGCTTGTGTGTGTTCTAGTTAAAAGCAGAATGTTCTTTGGAGAAACATAACCTGGGTTGACATCCATTATGGCCTGAAGGCCTAATCTACTGTTTGTGCCATCACAAAAGTGCAGCTTCACCACATGTTCTATAAGGATAACTGTGGAGAAAAAAAAAAGACAATCTTGACATACATATTTGGTAACATTTGGCAACTGCAATTGTTTTTCAAGGGAAGTAGGCCTATCAGGGATCAAGTTTGTCATATCATGAAGACATCTTGTGTTCATTCTGCAGGCATAGGTCTTAGATAATGCATTTGTGGATACATAACTGTCCGTCTGACTTTGTAGCCTCTTTGTTGGGTTAGTGTAGCAGTGGCAAAAATATAAATCAGAGCAACTCAGACAAAGGCCTTTTCTGTAGCAACTTCCAGCTGGTAGATTTTAGTGCTCTCATTTCAAACTGCTGACAGAAAGAAAATACATTCAACAGAATCAGTCATTTAGCAATCAGACATTTCATGTTTCCAGTTCATGGGTTGAATCCCAACAGCAGGACAGTATATGTAGGAATGACTCAAACTAAATTACAGTGTCCATGTTCATCATAATAAAGGAACATTCTGTGCAACAGTGTGGCTCACTGATGAGTTTTTAAATAGTTTTTGGACAACAATGGTGGTCCATGGTACAGAGGAATAAAATGCTTTGGCCATACAGGTGATATACTACTATTTTATAATCAATTTCATTTAGATTTTAGTGAGTATTATTTTATAATCACATTCATCCAAAATTCCGTACAGACCTCAGCTGAAACTCAATAGAGCAATAACAGTAATAATAACAATAACAGTAATGTTGGAACCTCTAATTAGCTGCTTTAAACTGTAATATCCACGGAAAAACTCATGCATCAAAGGCCTTAATGACTACAAGCCTGTCAGTGTGACCTCAGTGGTCATAAAGCCCTTTGACGGTCTTGTGTTGACTCACCTGAATCACATCACAGGCCACCTATTGGACCCACTGCAATTCATCTCCTATGCAGACCAATACAAGTCCAGGGATATATGGTAGGATCCTGCCTGGTGGTGGACATTAGCTCAGCGTTCATGGCTTTGAGCCATGAACTGCTTCACACTAAGCTCTCCCAACTCACCATGACTGCCTCCACTCATCATGGGATCAGCAGCTTTCAGATAGGTAGAAGAGTGCAAATGAGGCTGGGAAAAGCCAAATCAAATACCCAGACAATCACCACTGGTTAACCCCATCAAAATATGCTCAAAACAGTGGAGATGACTTGAGAAGGAGCTCCCCATCTCTGCATGCCTTTACCTTACTTAGAACTGTGATTGCTGTGGCAACTTTCAAATTCCGGTCAACTACAGTCTAAACTAAAGTAGAAAGCCTATGAATACTCTATTGTACAAAAGGCCAGGTGGAGAATGCACTTCTTGAGCTAGTGCAGGAAATATACCCTGTGGAAGGAATGTTGGTTTAGTTCTGCACAAAATTACTGAGTCTGTCCTGACCATTTCTGTATAACTGTCAGGTATGGCTGTGCCAACAAAGACGATATACCGTATACTATCAGTTTGGGGTGAGGCAGTAATGAAGCTCACAGAGATGTAACTCAGGATGGGAGCAAAGTCTCCAGTTGGAGTCTTCAGGCCAAGTTTCCTAAGGAAAGATAGAAATGTAAGAACTGGAATAAAGACAGTGGTTGGGGGTTAGGCAGATTTATGAGGGGTGAAACAAGAAATAAGGCATTGTGGATCCCTCACACCATCACCACATACTTAAATTCCTTCCCTCTGTCAGGTGCTTCAGATCATGGAGCTCCAAAACGATCAGATATGAGAAGAGGTTTGTCATATACGCTGTCAGTTTATTAATGGTTAGCCTGAAGTGATGGTAAACCCAATGGCTAACAATAAGTCTATTGTGAAATTGTTATACTGTACATAATTTCTATTTGCCCAGACCATGTGACTGCACCAATTTATCATCCTCTACAATATATGAGAGCACAGACAGAGAAGTACAGAGTAGGCAGGAGGCTCATGTCCTTCACTGTGTGCAATACCCTAACACAGGACACTCAGCAGCTGGTGCACTCTTCTTTATGGTGTGCTAAAAAGGCAGCAGCTAGGTTGGTAAAGCTAAATTGCTCAATAATCTGGTCAAGAACACCAGCTCTGTTATAGGCCTGAGTCCGTGGTGGTGATAGAACCAACAAAATATAACACCTTCAGAGCCAACATGGGTCTCAGGCCTTACTTTTTACCCACACACATTTGTTCTATAATAGTTCCTGCATCCCCGACCCCATAGTTCTAAATCTCTGGACACACATGCATAATATAGGTACACAGGTTGTCAAAATAATGTAAACACTTAATTAAATTGGACTCTGAAATAACTTAATCACAACTGCAAACATTGCTACAGAGGTGGTCCGTATTAGGTGGAATGCCAATTAGTAGCTTTTGTCAGCTAGATGAAGCCTGGTAATCAGCAGTTTGATGTCTTTTCAAACCAATATGAAACAACTACTGTAACAGAGCTCTAAAGAGGTTAAATCACTTTTGCTCTAACTGCAGGAATATCAGTCTAAAAACTAAAAATAGGTCCAGGGGAGAGTCTCCAATATCATGACAGCATATGCCAATACAGACAAACTGCAGTGACAAAGAGGAACAGCAGTCACAAGCTGAAACTAACCAACAGGAATATGACACATATAAAGAGCAGCGGGTTGACAAATATTGCTGATTGTCCTGCAACCTAATATGGCCAGCTGTTGTAGTGTTTTATTACTTTGTTGAAATCCTTTTTGTTTGAAGTGTCTATATGATCTCCTGTGCATGCTGGTATATAATGTATATTTTTGCCATAATAATGACATGCTTTAATTACTGGCATACTTAGGCATATACTGTATATATATCTTGTTATACATAATTTGTGTATCCTTGACCTAAAACGTATCTATTCTATAACTGTTTTCTCTTTGGCTGCTTTAACATTTAGCCCTGGGGATCATCCTTAGCAATCGCATCGCATCGCATCACATAGTATTCTGTCCTTTTCTATCTCCTATCCCATGCGTGTGGATGAGAGGCCAAAACCTAGTGGGAAATATTAGTTTTCAAAAATATCTGTTTACGTGTGGACAAGGCCTTAGACTCCTTATTTCCTTGTAAGTATAGGCAGTCACCAACTCAGCAATAATACAGTAAAAGTACACATGATAGATAACATTACTATTGAGTTGATAGTAAATAAACTTAGGGCGCTGTTCAAACAGCCTGGTAGAGCAGAATAGTGCTACAATTCTATTTCTGATTTTTATTCTGATCTGTACACTGTGGCTTTGCCCCTGAGGGCATGTGCGGTAGTTTTCTAGTTGGTAACGTCACATATGTATAGTCTGTTTTACCTTTCGTGTTTTTGGAGAGTGGAGTTTTTTAGTTATTTTGTCATATTTTTTTTTTTCCCAGTGGACAAATCAGAAACAATCTGCACAGGGCCACAGAACAGATCTACAGTGGCTGTGACCACTGTGAATGTTTATGAGGAGTTTACCTTTGGGATTTATTTTCAGCACTAGCAGGATGGAATGACTGCATAGACTCCACCAATCCCCACAGGGAATACCCAGGTCAGGTGGGAGATGGAGTGCCTCTAACTTATCCTGGTGTATCTGCCCAGGTTCTCATCACTGTCTCAACTTCACCTGGTAGACTGGAAAGGTAACTGATTCATGTTTAAGTGGCCTAACATCAATACTCTTTGAAAGATACAGGTTTTGTGTTTGTACTTTAATGAAAGACGAGAATTTAATTACACTTTGATGTACTGTTAAGCGAAAGAACCTTGTGAGACCCTGTGAATTTCCTGTTTTAATCTCAATGGTTTCTTGTTAATAATAACACACTGGGGACAGCTGCAACAATAAAATTAAACCTCTGTCTGTCAGAGAAGTTACATGTAGAAAGAGAGACTACTACAGTTCACCATGTCAAATGTCTTTTATCACATTAACTTTATCGACTGAGGATTTATGTTGTTTTGTAAAAATTAACAGACAGCACTTTCTGTAGAATAATTAGGACAGGACAAAAACAAACAGCAATGAAATAAAAAGAAACACATTTACTGTTAAGTTCAGCCACCACTGTCTCTGTTCTACATGACTTTATCATATTATTTATTCGTTTCCAAAGGCTGAATAATTTCCTCTTGCCTCTGTGCTCACTGAGGCATACATTTTGTCTTTTTAATTTCTTAATTCTTTAGTAAAATGGTCTTATAGATCTTTAAACAGGGCCATATTTGTATTGGAGGGTATCCTCAGTGCAGTTAGAAGGGCAAAAGTAAGTTTTCAAATTGACTCTTTTATTCATAGTAGGAATATTTCACTTATGTACTTTGAGAAACATGCCAGAAATCCCATCAACCATAATTATTAATTCAATATATATTGTGAGTCTGATTCATTGCAACATACGTGTGTTGGGATTCTGATGCGGTTTAAATGGACCTGGGGAAGAAACTGTCACGTTGCCGAGGGTAAATCTCAGAAGTGAGCCTAAACTGAGAGAGAAAGAGAGAGTTGGCTCTGCTTTCCTCTCTCTCTCTCACTCACTCAGCCATTCTCACCTCCACAAGCACGCACGCATCCACCCACACAATCACACACACACACACACACACACATACACACACACACACACACACGCACACACACACACACAAAATCATGATGCAGGAAGTGGAAGTCATCTCACATGCATACAAAACAAATTTGGTCTCAAATATGGATCCACAACATACATAATTGCACACATGCTTTTCTTGCTTCCTTTTACTATCTCTCTCTGTCTCTCTCTTACTTAAATCAGACATGCATGCATGTGCACAAACACGCACACACACATGCATGTGAGCACTAACACACACATTTGCTCTTCTATTACAACTTTTTACTTCCCACCTGTCAGGTCTGGAAGAAAGGTATAAGAGCGGATAGGTCTTGACAGAGCAGTGAGTATAAACAATGCATGTGCGCACACACACACACACACACACACACACACATAGATGCAGACACACACACACACACACCGAAGTCAGTTACTGATTTATTTCCTAGTGATCCTTCATCTCTCTGAATTCCTCTCCGAGGCTTCCCTCCTAACCCTCTCTTATACTGTCGATAAAGATGTCTCCCATTCTTTTTTTCATCCTTTTTCTGACAAGACATTGAGAAAGGTTTCACACTCTTTTCACTCTTTACACTCAAGCTTACAGTAAATTATACATTTTATCTCTTTAAAAAAAATAAATACATTAAGGAAATCACTCTTGATCCACCATGGTGGCCATTTGCCTTGTTAATGCATTGCAATTTAGCCAGCTTTGCTGCAGTGGAAAGCAAAAAAAAAAAAGCATATAATGCTGAGCAAAACTGTCAGCATTATTGTGAAAATCCAGTTTATGTCAGTTTTTTATTTATACCTGCAGTTCTACAACATCTGAGTTAAAACATGTATATACAGTCGTTTTTAAGTCAAAGAAACTGTAAAGAAATGAGTGAACAGTTAATTATTCAGTTAACACTCCACATAACTGGAAATCTTAAAGTAGAATAAGACCATGGAACATACATGGCTCATGCTTTTGAAGAAATCCCCACATTTTCATTTTATTTCCACCCAGCTATTGTGTCCCACACATCCAAAAGTTGCGTTTCCTGTTGCAAGAAATCACTGATCATCACAGTTTACAGCAACTAAAGAGAAAAACAGGTAGAAAGCACAGACGGCCTGCTGGTTATGCACCAGAGTAAAGTAAACATTATATAATCAAAGTACAGTGTTTACTCTCCAATTTTCACCCGTCCATTCCATTTTGTTAATCTTACAAATGTGATTTTGTATATGTACACATAATCAAAATAACCATCAATAAATTCTCTTTGAAAAACAAAAGTTGGCAACAAGAAATCCTTAACTTACTAACATTGACATTTATATAAAGAGTGAGGGTTGAATTATGTCTCAACTCTTACTTCTTTTTTAATAAGTTTAAGAATATTAATATAATGTGCTTATGTCAAGTCCTTAGACTTTGAATTTGCCTTTACTGTCTCCCCACCGCATGAACCCCCCCACCCACACACACACACACACACACAATATATACAGTATCTCTCACACTTGCCAACAATAGTTTTATTCAAGCAGTCTTAACGGCCTTAGTCTTAAACTCTCAATTCCTGTGTCGAATAGCTCTCCCAGCAGCACCCCTGGAACGTCATCAGCTTGGAAATGCTGACAGACTAAAAAAGCAGCTGAGTCATTCTTAATGAAGATCAGGAAGCTTTTCCTCCATTCCTCCTTTCCCTCCATCATCAGAATAACAAGCATGCTGGCACAGACAGCATAGCCTTACCCCACTGGAAATTTACTGCTACAGCACTAGCTGTCAAAAAGTTACAGACCGTCTGCAAATAAAAGGCAGGGCCAGAACAAATTTTTACTTTACACACTTCACCTTTATTTGTCGTAACTGGTTTTACCCCCCTGTACGGATATCAGTACTCGATTTGCATTGTTCAAAATCTCACAAGAATGCTGTTGAGTCAAAACATTCAGGATGGCCGCAGAGTGACCGCTAAAGTGATTCTAGGGGAGAAATGGCACAGAAAAAGACTCTATTGAAGAATCAGCAGGCTCTAAACATTTTGTAGCAGTTATCCCGTGCAGCAGAAATCATAGTTTATTGTAGCCACAATACCTTGAGGCAAGAGGAAACTGTTGGATGAAAATATTATATATTGACATCTGTGCAAATTTCAGAGAGAGTTCAACTGCAAGGTGGTTTCATGACTTGGAGTCAGTGTTGAACTATGAAATTCTGACATTGTGTAGACCAAACTATATGTCATGAATGCAATCATGCATAGAGCAGAAACTAAGTGTGGCTGTCAAGCAGCATACATAAATCTTGTGCCAATGTTTTGAGAAAAGATACTGACTGAGAAGCGGAACCGTCTAAGAATGTAGATTATGATGAAAATTCCTGCTCTCTTTTATGCCAACAGTTGATACATTTAGCCTCGAGATGGGTGAAGATGCTTTTGATTTGATTTCAATTTGCCAAATACCTGTGAAAAAAGTAACTCCACACTTGTCAACCAGCCAGATGATATTGAGTGCGGCTGTTGAGAGTTTAGGCTGATTGTGTCAAATTTTATGAGTCAGCCTGAATGACTTCTTTTTGCACTTGAACACTTCTGGGTCGAGTTTGCCGTGAAGGAAAAAGACTCATAACACGCATAACATGTGACACTGCAGCCATGACGCAATAACAAACTTCAGCTTTGAATTGAAGGAAAAGATGGAAGATGCACAGGAGAGCCACATGCTAGAAAGAGATGATCTTGTCTGATAAAGAGACAAAGATACACGTCAGTGGTTGAAGGGAACAGATTAAGTGCTGTAATGAATGTGCTGTAATCTTGGCAGTGTTGATCTCATTATTTGTTTATTTCTCCTCACACCTGCCTAGACATGCCGTTCCACAATGTTTCCCCTCTTCATTAGTAAGGAGCTACTGCTGTGCACTAATGCATGTACTCGGCTGATGTTCATGTCCTGGGCGTTTTGTGTCTGTTTGTGATTGTGTAGCTCAGTGTCTGCGTGTGTGTGTGTGTACACGCTGGCATATTTTTTCCTTCTGATTAAACTCCTGCTGTGAAGCGATACCTCCCGTGTCTCTGCAAACTCCTCCTGTTTTTGACCTTTCTGTCGAACGCGTGCACACGCACACATCACATGCACACATGTCCACACAAGCAGGTGATGGATGGTGTTATTACCTGAAGCTTTTAAGGGGCAGAAAGGTGCTTAAGAGAACAAACACACCTGACTGTTTGTGCTTTATCATCAGGAATTAACACTCAGATGCGCGCACACACACACACACTAATACACACATAACCAGCATATGCGGTATTCTTTGAAAACATTAGCATTTAGCAAGGGAAGACAGTATGTTCTCACCCAATTTTGTTTTCAGCATTTCCTCTCGCACATTCTCTCACCTGTGAAAATTATTCATTAATGATTTATTGAGACTAACACAAGCCGCCCATGCTTGAGAAGCTGAATTAAGCTTTGCATTTCTAACACTAAGCATTAAGTACAGATAAACACACACATGTACACACATATACATTATATATATACTGTATATATACTGTATATTGTTGTCAGAGTGGATCTGCATTAGGGCATTTTATCACTCGAGATGACCTTGCTTTGTTGCTCCAACACCACTGAGGAAGAAAATAAGTTGTTTCTGTGGGTTGATCATGCTCCTGGTAAAAGTGATGATTCACGTGCATATCATTTTGCTGATAGTCCACATGTCACTCCAGGACTGGTAATATAGACATATTGCTTTCATCCGTCTCTCTTTCTTACTTTCCCCCTTTCTGTCTCTCCCTCTCCTCTTCCCTCTGTCTCCCCCATCTCCATTTTTGCTGATTGCTTTGCACCATTAATATTTCATGTGTAATGTGGCTCTTTTGGATAGTGTGAGCATGTGTATGTGCCCCTGTGAGCCCGTGTTTGTGCGTGTGCATGCACGTACACACACATGCGTGTCTGCATCTGCATATTTGCTTGCGTGCACGTCTGTGTTTGTGTGTCCGTGCCGCAGTATCAAATTCTGCTCTCACAGCTGTCGGCTAGTCTCAGCTTGGTTGTGATCTGTCTGTCTACCTCTCAACCTTCAACCTCTCCTTCTGTTTCACTCCTTCTTCCTTTCCTTCTGAGTTTTTCATCTGCATCCCTCTGTTGCTCTCTCTTGGTCTTCTCTTCTTCACTGCTTGCATAGTTTTTTCTTCCGCGGCATCTTCCTGCCTCTCTCCCTCGATGCCTTCTCCATCCCTCCCTCTGAGCTATTCTACCCCCCTTTTTTTCTTTTGCATTGCTTTCAATCTCTCGCTTCACTCTGGCTATGGCTGTTTTCACCTCTCAGCCAGTCTTTCTTAAAATACTTCCTCAATTTTCTTTTTTTTCAAATCTTGGCATTAACTTGAGAAATATAGAGGACATGTGAAAACAACATGTGATTAAACAAAACAGTTAAGTGTAGTTTCTATAAAAGATATTTGATGTTTGTTATATTTATACTTATTTAATGCAAAAGAAATGTTTGGGGATCACATAATTTTTCTCTCTTCTGGCCAAGTTGGACTGTGAAGATTGATACAGTGGATAAGAAGATAAATGGTGGGAGTTTGTTATACGTACGATGAAAAAGTCTTAGTTGTCGTCAGTCTTGTGTTATGGGCCTTTGCGTGATAGTACTCCCTGTCCAATTCTTGATGGAGTTCTGTAAAGAGAGTGAGGAAATGGCAGCAGTCAAGTGACAGCCCCATATTGAACAGGAGTGATGTGTAGGATCAGGTTCGACCTCTCCAGCAAATGAGAGGGGACAGGATTTTTAAAACAGTCTTGGATGGTTAGAGAGATGTAGAGCTGGTCATTTTCATATGCAAAGTCCTCATCGTAAAATGCTGCTACAACTCAGAAAAGTTCAGAGGTTGGAACGGCTTTATATTACCTGTCATAGAGCATCCTTAAATATCTCCTTAGGTAGCGCTTCTAGCTGGTGTGTGTGTGTGTGTGTGTGTGTGTGTGTGTGCTCTAAAAGCCTCCTGCTGATTGCAGGCACACACTGTTCCCTGCACCTTAATGAACAGAATCACCACTGACACACACACTTTCCATTTATTACCCTTGTCTCTCATTATGGAATTTCCGTGCATGCACTCCTGTCAGTGTGTGTGTTCCTGCCGGTGTATGTGTACGACATGTGTCTGTGTGTATGCATTAACTCTGCTCCACCGTGGGCCCAGGCGTGTGATTGGCTGCGGATGAGAGCTAAGGTTGGCACAGCAACATTTCCGCAGAAGGCCGTAAAGCAGTAGGCCTGGAGCGCAGGCAGCATCTGCCCCTCCGCTGCTGCCAAGACATACACACACACACACACACTAACACACAAACACTCTTACATGCATGGATTTGCATAAACACTCATGCAGATTGACATACATATATTGACACACACTTGATAATTCCCAATCACTCATTTAGCTCCAGCCCCCTGTCCCCTGTGCCAATCTATCCTCTCTCCTGGCACTCGTCCGGCATTCTCTCACTCTGCTGACCTCTCTCCGTCTCTCTTCTTCCATCTCTTTGTCCCTCATAAGCAGTCGCTCTCTGTCTCATATTCAATTCTCCAGCCCTCCACTCAATTTGTCTTTCCTTTAAGCTGTCCTTTTATATCACGCGCACTGAGGTAAACTGTTTCTGTAGACCCACATCTCCAGCGCGGTGCTCATTTTCTTCCCTCTCCACCTTTCCTGCCCTGCGACAGCACCACACACTCATTACACGCGGACACAGACATTTACCACACACACACACAAACACGGACACAGACATTTACCACACACACACACACACACACACACACACACACACACACACACACACACACACACACACACAGAGTGCTCTGCCACCCACGCTTGGGTTGTTGTGGCCAGGAGATTCTGTCATAACTCAAAGGCTGACCTTTCATAAGCCACTGCTCCAGACAGATGAATAGCCCTGTAGCACTATGTCTATGTGTTGTTGTTGTGTGTGCATGTATGTGTGTGTGTGTGTGTGAGAGGTTGGGTTTGATAGTAGTCGTTGAGCATGCTATTGTTTATGCACACGTGTATTTTTGTGTGTATGGGGGGGAGTGGTAATGTATCAAGAGTTTGAGCCTGTGTGTATATGTTTAAGTGTATGTGTGTGTATACGTGTGTGTGTGTGTGTGCATACCTGTGTGTGTGTGTCATAAGGACTGTGGCCTTGGTAGAGATAGAGAAAGGGGTGACTGAACACTGTGGATAACAAGGAAGTGTAAGAAGAAAAGTGAATCTGAGCTATAAAAATAAAACAAAAACCTTTCATGTTACTTCTTGTATCTGCATTTATTGTGTTACTGTTTTTATTTGTGCGTCGATATTATAAATAAATGATTAAATTAATAATTAAAATGTGTTTATATTTTTTGCATCGAAGACCTTAAAACTGCGTGGGCTTGTTTATATGAGTGTGCAGAGGGCTATTTTACTGAGACACTGTGTTCTTCGAGGCCCCCTGGACATGTTGGCGTACTATTGATAATCAATACAGTTTCTGTCCCACTATTTCTACATCAAAGGAGTTTTAGTCTCTCTCTCTCTCTTTCTCTCTCATTCTCTATGTCTATTACATACGGCACACAGACATGTACGCAGGCACATGTACAAACCCAAGTAAATATACAAATCTGCATACTGATGCACACGCTCCGATACTGGCACGCACACAAATATAAATGTATGTACACACAAACACACATGAAATAATAGACTAAAAGTCTTCTCTCATGATGTCTGTTTTTTTTTTCTTGCCTGAAGAAATTAAAAAGGCAAGGTGCTGTCAAGAGCACTCCATCGCTATGTGCACAGTAACAATAATATCTGTGGTAGAGACTTTTACTTGGGCTCTTTTTTCCTTGGGAGGATCATGAGCCTAAATATTTGCGCCTGCCTGTTGTTACTGTAATTCTTGTGTTTTTGCAAGAGCTTAGCACACTTGTGCTTTTTATCTTTATCGTGCTTTATCTTTATCTTGAACATGAAACAATAATTCATCACCATTCTCAGGTCGAATACTGTTCCAAAGGAAAATGTTGCACAACAACATTTTCCACTTCAGGTCTGTCTTCCTCTGTCTCTATGATATCTACAAAAGCCATGGTAACAACGTTACCATGACCACCTTAAAACCACTGGCAACAGAGTACATATTGGGAAAGTAGTGTCAAAAAATGATGCTAAAGACTTCTTTTTGAGGACACAGTGTGACTGATGATTTAAAATGTCATTTTTAGACTTTGTTTAGGCAGAAACAGGTAAAAAAATATTGAAACACATCCACTCTCTCTCTCTCACTCACACAGACGTACACACACACACACACACACATACAAAAACATATGCACAAACATACAACACACCGTGATGGAACGTCTGTTCATAAGTAGAGATAAATTATAGATCATGTTCCCACTCAGAGCTTGTGCCTCTGCCAGTTTTGGGGCTGAAATGCTGAGACAGGGTTTCAGCATCTCATCTCAGTCAAAAGTGAGAAGAAATTGTCACAGATGACATAGATTGACACTTAAACATTTACCCTGGCACACCAGGATTTCTGGGTAAAGTTGCTTTTCTAACTACCTAAGTTTGACGAGTTTGATTGATTGTGTATTTCTAAAAGTAGGCATATAATTAATTTGTTAAAACAATATCATCTAACACATCATAACATATGCAGTTTATTTTACAATGAAGACATACTGTACAGTGCTGTATAGTACTTACCTTCTGTGACGTGTGTGACAGACTTGCGAGTGATCAAGTGATAAGTGCTTTTTTTTTCTTGCATGAAAATAGCCAGCCAGTCCAAAGTCCAAAGCAGAGATTTAGTTCTGCATATTTATTGTGACTAAAAAATCTACATAAAACATTTCTTTTTTAGGTTTACTTTTTCTTTGTAGCCCACAGGTTTTGGCACAGTTTTGAAGAACTCTGGGCTCTTGCACCACAGATTTGAAGCAGGTGCTTTGGGAGATCAGGTGTCATGTCATTTGGAGTTGAAGGACTGTTTTGGACCTGTATGCATTTTACCTTTGTCACTTTACTTTATGTTCTTTCACTTGATAAAGAAATGGGCATAAGTCCTGGTAGAGAAAGTACGACGTCCTGCCATTTCTCATCCTAACTAGATCAGTGTGAGAGGACAATGCCTAACTGTTCCAATAACAAATCACTCGATGACGGTGGGTTTTCATTTTTGGAAAGTCAATTACATGAGGTTGAAGAGGGTAATTATATATTTTACTATTTCTGTTTAATTCTGTTAGTGAAACAGAAATATTTGCTTAATTATTTGCTAAACTGATCTTTACTGAGAACACTAAGAAATACAGTGAATTGTTCTTGCTGACTATATTTTTCTATGAAAACCTTTGTCCTCATCCATGAATTATTATACTGCTTAGTCCTGTACTTTTTAATTAAATCCCACCATCCTTATCCAAATGTCTCTATCCTTAAGGGCATTGTATTTGTTTTTGAAAAAACTCTTGTTCTCCATCTCTTGGTGTAACTTCTTAGTCATAAAGTTATGTGTCTATTAGGGAGGGTGGGGGTCAGGGTGGGGGCTTATTCCTCCTCCAGTACATCATTAACTTTTGCTGCAAAAAGAAAAGAAAAAAGTCAATGAGTGGAAAGAGCTGTGATAGTATACAGTGGTAGTTAGCTGGAAACACACTATTCAAGATTAGATTTTTAAATTGCAGATGGATCAAAAAACAAGTGACAAGGATGAAAGAGTACACAGAGATAAAAAAACAAAACAGACAGAGACAATAAAGGTTATTACTCCTGAAAACACTATATATTTATATAAACGCTATATATCAAGCTGGATTATATTTCCTCCATACAACAACCGCATGTTGTCACTGGATACTCTTATCCACCAAAAAAAAGGGCAATAAAAACATCTTTGCACTTGGGGGTCTTCAGTGATTTCAATGACACATGAAGACAATCCCTCTTTGCTTCTTGTAGCAAAGGGACAATGACTGAAAGAAACCAGAGAGGTCAAATGATAGCAGTCTAATACAATCTCTTTGTCTCTATTTTCTAGTAGCAGAGAGGGAATCACTGATAGAAAACGCATAATGGTAACTTAATAACACTCCCTCCTTCTGAGCCTGTCTCTCTACAGTACCTCTGCCTATGTGTGTGTGTGTGTGTGTGTGTCTGTGTGGGTGTGTCTCTCTCTAAGCTGCTGACTCTGCAGAGCTTTACATTGACCAATGTTCCATGCATGTGAACTTGTTTGACTGGTATGTGATTGTGTGTGTCCTGTCCTGCGTACCTTTCTAGTCCATGGAGAGTTTAAAAAAGGGCATGTGTGTGTGCAGGTCATCCATGCACATATAGGCTTTGTGTGTATGCAGTTTGCATGTGTAATGCATGCTTTCCTCTATACGTGTACATGTGTATATGTCTGTATGTGGCTGCTTCTGTACATGTCTCGGCGGATACATGTGAGTCACTTTGGGCCAGACCATTTTATTTATTTATTTATTGCTAATCCCCGTCTCTGGCCAAAAATACAGACTGAATCATCTTTATCCATGGCACTTTTGGGAGGAGAGGAGGAAAGGAGGAGGGGAGGGACAAGAGAAGGGGGAGAAAAGGGGGGAGAGATGGGAAGAGACTGAAAGAAACCAGGAGACAGAAGGAAGAGAGGGGAGGAAGTGGGACTCTAGGGGGTGATTTAGGTGAATGCAGAGGGAGAGGTGAGAAAAAAGTGAGAAGAGAGCGAGTGACGCACACAGAGGGAGGGGAGTGGGAAGAAGAAGAAGCAGCAGCACTGTTCAGGCTGGGATATGCTTCAAACAAACCAGTTTGTACAAAATCTCTTCCAACCATGTCTAAAGGCAAAAGTGTTGGTGTAGCTTTTTCGAATGGCCACACTCAAAGGTGGGGCGAAAAAAACTGCCATCAAATAGAGAGGCAGGATGCAATAATTATTCAAATAGGGATAATATTGCACACTTTCGTACAGTAATCTCCTCAAAGGCAGTCATTGTGTTGCACTTGGTTCTACACACAAAAAGCAAAGTAAGTTCAAATCGCATATACTTTTTCATTGTCAGTTTTGGAAAGTTACAGAAATTGTCGGAAAGGTGTTGGGGAGGAGGTCTCAGATGCCATTTGATGAGGGGAAAAGAACTTACTTTGAAGCATACTGACTGATAGAGGCGACTCCAATACGTGTAGAGGCAATGTAAAGATGCAAAATGTATGCGAACAGATGTGCATTCACCATGGGCAAGACAAACTAAGACAAAAATTTCAATTTGAGCAAAAGTTCTTGTTATTATTCTCTTGCTGAATAATGTACAGAAACAAGAGGAAAGAGAAAGTGGAGGAAAATGACAGAAAGAAAAAAAGTTCAGTTGATACACCGTCTGTTTGTATGAATAAATACAGACTGCAAAAATGCTCCAGCGGTCAAATTTGTGCAAATAACGTGAGGCAGATATTTGCTTCAGTCTGTACACACCTAAAGGAGGGGGAGGAAAGAGGCAGCAGAAATAGAGGAAGATGAAGAAAAACAGAGGGGCCTGGTGTAAAGGAAAACTGTCACGGGTGAAAATTGGAATAGCGAAGCGCACAAGTGGACCTCCTCTCTCTATGGAAACAGGGTTGGAGCTCACTGAGTGCAGCCCATTGTTGGAAAAAAAAACTTTCAAATAGTTGAGAGGGAAAATGGGAGAATGGATGGAATTGTGCATGAGGGCAGAGAGAGATGGAGTAAAAGAAACAGGGAGGGAGAGGAGAGAAAACAGGAGAAAAGAACAGCCAAAGTGGGAGGCTGAAGGGAGAGAGAGATAAAAAAAAAGACACAATGTAAGGATTTGGGGAGAGAGGAGGGTGAGAAAGTTTGAAAGAGACAGAGAGAGGGAGAGGAGGAGAGAGGGCTGGAAAGTCAGAAAAAAAAGGGAGGTGGAGAGAGAATCAGGCCATTCATCCATGCCTCTGGAGACGGACGCAGTCTGAATTCAGGATAACTCATTCAAAACGCCAACTCCACTTTGTCCCACAGCACCTCTGTCAGTCTCTGCTATAGTTACCAAGTGGCTGGGACCCATCCAGAATACCTTAACACCATGACTGACAGCAATTTGGAGTATGTGACACCCACACACTCTCCTGCACACACACACACACACACCACATAACACACACTGCGGGTTCCGCACGCGATGTTCAAGTTTTTGGGGCAATAAACATGATCAGAGTGACACCCTGGAAAGCCATGTTCGTTGCTAATGTGTAAGCTAACAAGGATTCTGATGATAAATAATACACACGTGTGCACATACGCATGCATACGCAGGACACACACTCACTCAGCATGCCCGGTGAAACATGCTGGAGTGTTGTCAGAAACCCCACAATCTCCCTTCTCTGGCACCAGAGAGTTTCCTTAACCCTGTCAGATAATTGGTCTCCAGGGATACAACGCTGCTTAAAGCTAAAAGTTAAACCTTAATAAGGCTGTAAACACACACACACACACACACACGCAAACATAAGAATAAATGTTACAGACGTATGCATGACTGAGGTATGCAAGATACAAGCAGGAGCATACATAAGCAGGTACAGAAATCATTTAAGTCTGTGTTCTTACAACAAACATGAAAGGTGATAAATGCCAGAGCAATAAAGAAACAAGTCAATCAATTCTGCTGCCTTTGCATGGCCTCTCAGGCAACCACAGCAGTGCAAACACAGGCACACTGTCCTGGTTATGCTGTGATTTCACCCAGGCACGAATGTTTTCTTCTTCTTTTCTCCAGTATTCGCTTTGCAGTCTTATGTTTTAGAAACAGCAGCACATCCCAAAGGTGTTTTGACCAAGCTCTCTGCGCGTGTGTCTCCATGCGTGTGTGCGTGTCTGTGTGTGTCTATACGTGTAGGTCTGTGTGACCTTGTCAGGAGCGTTCCTATTTAATCATCTCGGGGAAATCTCAAACATTCCTTTAAAATTAAACATGAAAGGTAACCTTCTCTATTTTTACTCGCTGTCTCTCTGCAAAGAACCTGGGAATTATCTTTTTCACTCTGCCTCGGATCTGTGGAAGGCGCTTGAATAGGATGGAAAGAGAGGGAGAAAGGAAGAGAAAATGACACACACACACACAGAGGAAGATGGGGACAGAGAAAAGTGAGAGTGAGTGGGTAGACAGAGGGGGAAAGAGTGACTGAAAGAGGAAGAGTGACAGCCAGACAGGAAGTAAGTTAGAGAGAGAAAGTGAGGCACAAAAGAGGTAGAACGAGGCACCAGGGGAAGAGAGGCTGCTGGTAAAGCACTGAAGCAAGACAAATATTTGGTATAATGCAGAATGCTCCAGTCCTGAAGTGCAGAATAAGATGTCCGTATTAACAAGGTGCAGACAGAAGATGCTATAATGAGGTAGTGGTTCATTGTCGCAAACGGGGAAACTCCATTTGAAGTAAGTTGGAGAGTGCAGCTCAACATGCCAGTTGCTAGACAGTGGTTTAATGACAACTTATCATTATGATGTGCTGGTTTCCACAGATGGATGATACCAACACTTTCACACTCGCATTCACACCCTCCTAAGGTGTGTGTGAACACTATGCTATGCACACGTATTAACTGCGGTCACCCTCATCAGGCACACTCTTTACGTCTATCAGGGTCTCTTTCTTTTTCTTGCTCTCTGTCAGCAGCGAGGGCAGCCGGCTAAGTGGTGACCAACCTTAAGCGCCTGGGCCCAGCGAGAGTTCCCTGGGCTGAAATATTTAAGGAAGCCATCCAAAGCCTGTTCCACTCGGTCAGTACCCAGTGGGTCTGCCCCATCAGGGACCAATTACAACTACTGCTGAGCCACGGATGAAAGGCTTGATCAAAGGAAACATATAGAGGAAACACAAGATATAGAGTGTGAACATACACTGACACATATGACACATGTGTGCACATGAACATATGTATACAGCAGGCACACACTCGACCAACTATGCACACGTACACACTCATGCACATTTTTTCCTTTTTCTTTTCTTCTATTTCTTTTGTCGTCTCTCTCACCAGCTCTGTCTGTGTGTCTCTTGATCTTTATTTCTCTGTTTCTTAACAAACACAATAATCCTTCTGTCTTTTACAGTTCCACCAATTCCCAAAGGCTTCACAGTAATACTCACAGAGATCCACATACCAAATGCTCCTCTCCCAAACAATATTTACCAAAAAAGTGTCTTCCATGAATACAGAATTAACCAAGGACAGTGAGAGGTGAGCGGGTGCGCATTCACAGGCACGCACACACACAGTCTGTCCATTTGGTGACTCACTCTGTCTGCAGCACACGCTCACATGCACATTATCTTCTCATTGTGACATGCCGACACACACACGCACATGCCAGTAGAGAATAAATCATTCATAATGATCATTAAAAGGAGAGAGAGGGGGCATAGGTAGGTGGAATAAATCGCTCCTCTAGCCCCCTCCCTTAGTCACAGTGATGTGAACTGACAGGCCACCAGATAAGGAACAATTACCCAGAGTCATCTGGGCCAGGGAGCATAAGGCACGGACACACACTCACATGCAGGCAGGTATACACGTACACATGCACGCAGGCAAACAGAGACAACCACACACACTCAGAAACTGTGGTACTGATGCACACTCACATGCAGATAGACTGACACGTATAAACACACACTGATACAGATGATCTCGCTCACTCACACACATGCAGTACACTTACCTTGATTTTTTTTCCTCTTTTTCTCCCTGGCTAGAGGGGGAAAGGTTCAGTCTCTCTCTGTCTTCCTTTTTGTAAGCCCCAGGGAGAAAAGGCACTTAAGATAACATAGACACGACACATGTTGAACCGGGGCTGCTGCTGAGACATACGGAAACAGAGGCGAGGGGAACAAGAGAGCACTATTCAAACACAAGATAAATACCTCTTCTTGACTGGCAAATGACGAGCGAGGCTGGGACTGGATTGGGACAGTTTAGCACTCACTGTATTTACATTGTAGTTCCCCCTGTTTTGCAATAAGAAATTTCATATTAATGGGGAATCCCCTTTATTGTGTCGTTTAAAGCAATTTCCACTTTTTCAAATGTCTGCAACAAATGAGAGGGAAAAAAACCCCTCCAAGGTAACAAGTAATTTTACTGTGGTTGATGCCAGTTGACCTCTATTTCAGTTTAGTGAGGGTGTGCATTTATTTAATATCTGTTCAGATACTTTTTAGATCAACATTAAATGCTCGGCACAATGAAATATAATAGCATAATATCTATGTCTAATTTTAGGCCGTCCGCTGTGTTATCAATTAATACTTGGCAGACTAAACAGAGAGTGATTTAACTGCAACCTTAGGGAGTATATGGAGTGGATGTATGCTTAAAGACTAAATAAGCCAAGGCATTGTTGTATCCATGTGTGAATAGAACAACCTACTTGTTTTTACAGGCTTAGCCAAGATCGAATCCTTTTTGTAGTCTTACCAACCTGACAGATTGTTTTTTTATTCTGTAAAGGTATGCCGTGATCTCATAAACACTTTTATGGTTAATTCAGTTTATTTAAGAAACAACTTTTATATTTCACCACAGGATTGTGCTATAGAATGATACTGGTTGTTGTCTCAAAGAAGGTGAATGGGAGAGCACTGATGTCATTACAAAAGGGACAACCGACATGGATGTCCTAGACCTTGTGCACAGAGGATGCCAGAGTTAAGCTCACACAGTGTGATTAATTACAGCTAAATTATTTTCCTAAATCCTGTGTGAGGCTCATTAAATGAATCCTCGGAGCCTAGGAACATCTGCAGCTGTGAAAGAGTCGATCACTGAAAGAGAAGCAGTTCATAAGAAAAAAAATACAAGCATTCACAAAAGAGAAAGAAAACATGCTGTAAGGTAAACTAAATATCAGAATTACAAATATACAAATATAATTTTTATGTATATTGTGAAGTACATATAAACCTAAAAATAAGGGTATATATATATGGAGTGGATTATATATATCTGAAAACATATCACACAATATGCTACTGTCAGCATTGAGTAAACTGGCCTATTTGTTAGAAATTAGCAGATTTGATATCTGTAACATATGTTCTGACAGTGCGTCCTTGATAAAGATACTAAACCCCTCCTTGTACACTTCAAGGTCCACCAAGCAGCGTCTCAGAAAATGTAACAATTTCAGTGAATTCCCATTACAAGTTTTATTTTACTGTCATTCATCAGTTCCTAATAATGATCCTACAGGGGGTAGATAAAACAACTAAAACACTTAACGAAAATACATTAAAAAGGGACTTAACCTGATGTAGCTCAATCACAACTGCAAACAGTGTTACACAGGGGGGTCATATTAGGTTGAGTTGTAATTAGCAGCAATTTGCCAGCTGTGAGGTTTAGAGGCAACATTAGAGAACTAATAGGCTCAAAAGTGCACAACTTTGTTCCCAAATTAAATATATAAAAAGGATATAAATTAAATTAAATTCAAACTCAGCTCAAACTTTGAATGAACCCAAACTTAAAACTCGACTCTTCAGATGTTACTTAAATAGAGGACGCAGCTGTCATCTGTGCTGGTGGTTGGAGGTTGCTGTTGGGGCCACTACATAAAAGACAGCATCAATATATAACAACAAAAGTCAATATTCTCTTGACAGGATTCAAACTCTGTACGCAGAGAAAGTAAGTAGTAAGTAAAGTTGTTTATCCTCAATATGATGTCAGAAATGAACATATTTATGAGTGTAATTTCTTTCTTTCTTTTTTGTTCCCTCTCTACTGTTCTCCTTCCCTTACCTTTTTCTTGCCTCAGATGCTCCCCCTCATTTTCTTCTGGGGGTGGGGGGGTGGCAGGGGTTCTGAACAAGTTCAAAACATGTACCAGACCATGGGCATGCCCAGCGTGCACTGACATGATGCAGTGCTGCCGTTGAAGCGATGCTGTGGAGATGATGTAGCCTCCGGGCCACACATACACGTCAGGCCGGGGTTGAGAACAGTAAATAGCAACGCTATTATTTAACAGACTGCAGAGTCAAACGCCGCTGCAATGTGTGACCTTTACATTGCTGGTGGGCTAATACAGAAATGAAGAGCGAGCAAGCGAGGTGAAGGAAAGAAATTGGGGGAGCAGACACACCCAGATGAACACGTGCACACGCAGTTGTATTTGCGTTCATATATTAAATTAAGCATTCATGCATGAGGATCTAATGTTGTTATTAGTGATGCAGAAGATACTCGCATGCACAGCCACACACACTTGCTGACTGTTCTGGTTACACTATGTTAGCACCATACACAAAAGGGTGTGTGTGAGTGCATGTGTGTGCATGTGGTAAATCAGGCAATTCTGCAGTGAAAGTGACTGTCAGACCCAACTATTGCAGGGATGTGCTGATAGAGAGGTTTTAGAGCGGCAGACTACTGCCTAAGGCCTAGAGGAACTCAGAAAACGAGGAAGAAGGGGGGGGGGCAAACAGTGGAAAGGAGGAGAAGCAACAGAGATAAAGAAAACAGGAATGCGGCAGAAAATAAACAAGGTTATAGAAATAGGGAGGGAGGCAACAAGCAGGGGATTTGAGTGAGGTGGGAACCAAGGTCAAGCCAGTGAAGCAGAGAGAGAAAAGAGAGAGAAAGATGAGAAAGGAGGGACAGAGAGAACGAGTGACAATGAAAGAGAGAGAAGAAGAAAAGGAGGGAGGGCTGGGGGGAGGAGGTGGAGAGTGAGACCTTTGCATAATAATTCGTTCATTAGGAAAGACCTTGACCGAGAATTTTCTCTCTACATCCTGATCTCCTGACTCCGCTCCTCCTCTTTCCTCCTTTTCTCCTTCCCTACCCCCTCCACCCACCCTTCCTCCCGTAACCCCCCACAACCCACTCTGCTTAGTTTTCTCTTTTTTTCCCTCTCAACGTCACTGTTCTCTCATTATAGAATCCCTACTCAGCAAGTCTAAGACATGGAGGCATGGTGAGAGAACAAGAGAAAGAGAGAGATAGATAGAGAGAGAGGGAGGGAAAGAGACTATAACAGGCTACCATCATGTGACTTCTTTTTATTCTGCCTTTCACCTTCTTCTACAAGCATACTGTGCATGCACATCGAGTATCCCCTTCTCAACTGCCGGTCTCAAGTGCCCGAAGCTTAAATGAGATAAATAAATCCTTTCAAAGGAAAACGAGAGAAGGGGGAAAAAGTGATATTTTAACAGGCATGCACTTTGGAAAACAAATGTGAAATCAATAAGGAGTGCCCTTAGACACATAAAGTTTGCCCTATTAGCTGCATACAAAAAAACAGCAAGGGGATCTCTAGGCTCCTAAAGTGAAAAAAAAATACTCTGAGTGAATAATTTACTTAAAGAAAGAAACTGATGACAACAGATCTCTTAAGAGATACAGTAGATAGCTCAGACTCTGTGGTTTATTTAAACCAAGTAAGTTGTAAGGAAGAGGTTGTAACACGCAACAGTTACATGGAAAGTTGGGCTTCACAATTCTGTCCTGTAAGTAAGGAATAGCAGAGGAAAAGATTTTGTAGGTTTTAAATACCAAACACCATCTGATGCTGATGGCATGAGAGTGAAAATAAAGTCACGTCTTGTAAAAGGGCTACAGTGCTACAACAAGACAAAGAATAAATAAACCACTCAAAAATTCACCAGCTCCTACATACCCCCACATAAGCAACCACATATATTTGACTACATAAACTCTACAATGCCAGAAGTAATTACAAGCAGAGTAGATAAATATTCACAACAACAACAATCTTCATTATGAAATGTTTCATCCCAAATCATCTCAGAAAGAACAGACCATGTATTCTATACAACACCAAAAGAACTTGCGCTATAAAGCAATGCATTGAATAATGGGTCCCATGAGAGACTCTCAGCTACCACTATGACGTAAGGCAAGAGTCACGTGACCACCTGGGCGGCACAGTACATTGGAAGGCTACAATTTTGTAGCTTTGCTTGTTAAGCTACTTGTAATGTAAATATTGTACCGTAATCAGTCGACAATACCACTGTCCATGAAAGTTAAAAATAGCTGAAAACTTTCTGCTTTTCATGGCAAATTGGAATGTGATTGAATGTTGCTGTGCTGACAGTGCTATTTTCAGAGTTGCAATGGCTGGCAGTAAGTAAGTAAGTAAGTGGTAAATACTTCCAGCTAGAAGTGGAGCAAAATGGGACTTGGCCAGTGTACATTCTGGCGTCTTTGCACTTACTTGGTCACCCCAACTAAAAACCTTACACCAACAAAAGGAAGCAAGTGTAATGGGCCATTCAGAAGGGGTATCAAATACATTTTACATGTCTCTGAATACTGTAAAAGAGGCAGCCCAGATTAGGGAACAACAGCTGGCAGCCTTGGGGGAGACTCAGAGAAAAGACAGAGCAGCTTGCAGCTCGTGAGTAACTCTGTCTTCACTGTAAAAAGATCCAAAAAAAACGGGCCTGAGTAGTGGAGTCCTCAGGCGAGGAGGAGTTGAGCTTAACTACAAACCAGATTGGCTGTGTGTTTGTGTAATCAAAACTGATGACGTAGCATAGCATAATTATGACAAAACTATCTCAAGATTATTAGGAAAATGTGTTTTGCTTATCAAAGTTGCAGTGGAAACTGAGGTTATTGTGGCAGTACAGTCAGTTAAAGGTACCCTGTGGAGTTTTTGACCACTAGTAGTGTCAAACAACGCCCTCCTACATGGACGCTGCACAAGCACATCCTGCCACTATTCTGGTGAAAAGTCATTGGCGGTGACACGCCAACAAACGTAGCAGTGCTCCAACAAAGGCAGTTAAGAAGAAGACTGCTAGTTCCAAAGACAAACTGTCCTCAAGGTTTTGTCTTTTATTAGAGTGAGCCTACACACAACAACACTTTAGGTTTGGACACTACTGTATATTGGCACTAAGTGATCAGTCAAACACTGCGGGTGGGTGCGGGTTCTTCAGACATTACTATTGGAATTGTGTTGGTAGGAAACAGCTTAGGGCCCAGTTGCTCGCTGACAGCTGCTGACAGCAAACACTGTAAAACTGTGTCATGAGATAGAGAACCAAGGACAAGCAGACTCAAGTAGATCCGAGTGAGCCTTGTGTGTATCTGAACAATCCTGATGCGTGTGCTTTTGGCCTTTGGCTTTTAGATAGCATATTATAAGCATATTGTTAAGTGTACAGGTGTCATTGTATAGTTTAGTTTTCCTTACTTTAAATGTCAGGTCATAATGTAACGGTCTATTTTTACACACCAAATTGGAGGATTTCCGATCATTTGCTGTGTTGAAATACCAAGGCTGTTGAGTTATTGGTTTGAGTATCAAAATCTGCTATAAAATACTTGGGTGGGATTAAGCAAATGCCTGCTATTTTTCCCTCTCTCAGTATGTACTGATGATAAACCTTGAGAACACCAAATACTGGTTTTACCTGCTATTGATTGCGTGGTACCTACTCAATGGCTATTAGTGCAACTGTGTTTGTTAAGTGGCTGCTCCCAGGTGAGGCAATTTGTGTACTAACTCTGCATTTTCCTGCAACCATTCCTACACCCTTTTGCTGTGAATAAATAACATGACCTTGGTTAACTTGTTTCATTAAATGGACAGGGAGATGTAACAAGGGAATCACTGTTTTATTTCTTAGTTGTACAGCACAATATCACACACACACAGTAGAAAGAGAGCTTTTGTCATCAGTAGCAACCAAGCTGGCGAAAACATTTTGCTGGCTTAGCTACATTTAACTTCTCATGGGAAATCCCATTTTCAGACTGCAATGCTGAAACACACCATACTGCTCAGAGGTGTCCATCTTTGGGTATGGATCAATATGGCTTATAATAGATCTGTTTGGGTATGTTTCACAGTGCAGTCTGTGCTCATCTTGATTCCATACCCCTCAGCTCAAATAGCTTAACACAGGCTCAGGTATTGTTTATTGGGAGAAAACAATGCTTATACATTTGTAACTCACTGTAGCAACTGCTTTCCAGGAGTTAATGATTTTACCATTTATGTTGTGTTGAACAGATTTGCCAGACTGCAGCAGGGAGTGGATGGCATGTCTTTTAGTGCATCTTGGATTAAACAAAGCTTGTTACATGTAATATTGTGGCCTGATTTCAAAGAGCTGAATATTCAAAGTCCCGGAAAACCCTTAGAATTTCTAAATGTCCTGATGATAAATGAGCTCCACACTACTGTATTGAGCTCTGGTGGTGCTGAGGCCAGCATTGCTTCCAGGGCCAATGTGAAAAGAGGCAGGCAGGGTGGTGACTGAGGAAAACTCTACCTATACTAACTTAAGATTTATAAGTTAGTATAGGTAGAGTTTTCCTCAGTCACCACCCTGCCTGCCTACCACTGCACCCTAAATAGCATCCTGGAAAAGTAGTGTGGTCTGGAAGCTGCTCTGTTTCTGACAGGAGAGCCCTACAAAGGGATTTTCCAAAGACTGGTCAGTTTTGGTTAGGCCAGTCTGGGGTTTAGTCTGAGTCTGTCAGGGTGTAGTCTGACTTGTTAGATCGTAAACAACAACAAAATAACAGAAACTAGTTTTAAACCAAAAAAGTTATAGCTAACCAACCCCCAGGCTATCTTGGAGCTAAGAGCTGTGTTTCCATGGTAACAATCAATGACTCCTGCTGACAACTGACAATCAACTGTCAACTGATAACAATTGAAAAAAAAGAGCTTGTGGTTTGTTAGCAGTGTTGTGAAGTGAGCATTGATTGAGTTTTAGAGCTCAATACCCCCCTTGAAAATATCTATAATTTTATTGCTGTTGCTACACTCATCACTGGATTTTGTTAAAACGTCCTCATTACAGAACGAGGCAAGATTTCTGCTGAAGTGAACAGTTGTTCAGTATGAAGCTGTGGCTCTGTTAGCCATGTTTATACATTGATGTGTGCCTTAATTTACCCAGAACTGATAGCAAATTAAAGTAAGAAATGAATGAACAGCTTTAGAGAGGAAAATTAGTTAGGAAGTTATTCTGTATTCTAAAAATGTGCTGGTTCTGAGCCAAAGTGAAATCTTTTAAATGTTTTATCGATCTTGATCTGGTCTGATTTTAGATTGAACAAAATAAATATGCAACGACCCTGTCTGGTTCTGTTTACCCTGCTAACCACAGCCAAGATGCCCAGAGGACACAATGGGGGAAAAGGGTGACAAAGACACAGAGAAAAGAAGTGGAAAGGATAAATGTGTGATCAAAATACACTGAATGCATGCATTATGACATATACCCCTATAGGGAGCTGTAGAAAACCTTACATACTCATGTAATCATGTCACACACTGCAAAGACTACATATATGCACACACACACACACACACACACACACACACACACACACACACACAGACACACACCCAGACAGAAAGCAGCATTTCATGAGCCTTGTTCAGTGTGTGTGTGTGTGCATGCATTTAAGTGCTTATACAGGTTTCTAGGCAGGCTTAGACTCCAGCATGCAGGTCTCAGAAATTCCTCATTTAGCTGCGTAAGCATATTTTTATTCCTACCGTATTAAAATTATATGTGATGATGGATGGACCTTTAATAGATGGAGCCCCTGGGCTCTTACACCATGCGTGCACGTGTCTGCGTCTGCATGTGTGAGCACTTGAATGTGGGTGTATGAGCCTGATTGTGTGTGTGTGTGTGTGTGTGTGTGTGTGTGTGGAGAGAGAGAAAGAGATACAGAGACGGGGGGCTGAGAGAGATGGGTCAAAGTGAAAGTGGACCCCCTGTCATTTTGGTGAGAAACATAATGCAAGATGGGGGATGGAGGGCTACAGAGAGAAGGAAATGAGGGGAATGTAATACTGACCTTAAATGAACAGATCTTAGATAACACACTTTTACTCTTTCTGCACCTTATACATACTGTATACTGTAGACTACTGTACATACAGCAGTAATGTGCAAGCACACACACAGACACAAAGGTATTTGCACATTGCCACTAATACGCACAGCAGGCACCTACTCACACACACACTGGTTTCGAAAACCCACATGCCTTTGGATGTAGAGTGCTGAGAGGAGAATTGCCGGCGGCAAGAGTTGTCCTATCTAATAACACCCTAAAACGGGGGAGAGGAGCGAAAAGAAGAGATGGAAAAAAGAGCAAAGTGCTGAATATGTATTTTGAACAGAACGTGGACGGTCAAGCATGCAGGCATGACGGCACAACATGCACAGACAGCCGCCTGCACTCAAACATACACAGAGACATGCTCATGCACCCAAAAAGACACAAAAACGTACACACACGCATACAAACCACAGACACAGATGCACACACATACAATGTCAGGCTAAAGGAAATGACACCTGTTTTGATCAGGGCCGATAACAGCCTTTGTTCAGAGCTCTGGGGTTATACGAAGACAGAAATATAGGCTGATCACTCAGCCTGAGCAAACACTCACATGCAAATACACAACACTAATACACACTTGCATACACAGAATGTGAATTTCACATATCTCCAAGTTCATATTATAAAACATACCCAAACCAATGGTCTAAAACATTCCTAACAGGCCTCTCTATTTAATGTGTTTACAAACAAGAGAAAAATGAAAAATATTCAGTGAACAATTGCCTTATAGCGAAAACAAGTCACGTCGAACTGTTTCACTAGATGAGTAACTTGCATGGAGGCTATTTTTCTGTACAGAAGATGCTGATGAATATTCTAACAACCACAACAAGAAACACCACGGATTGCTTGGCTCTGTGTTCTGTGTCAACACAGTTTGCAGCCTGTGTTATCCTGCATCTATTTCTCATCTCTCATCCAAGAAGCTAATTAGTGAGTAATGGTGCTGATTCTTCTCGATTATTATGTACAGAGTTCTGTATAACAACAAATCTGTACTTTTTCCCATTTGAAAATATCGTTCACATTGGGCATTTGGGCCCAGTGAACCACATTATTTAGGACAATGACTGATTTTGTTCATGCTCTGAGGAAATGGATGAATCAATATATTCACTGGCACACCATGGTGATGTGGTGTCCTCATTCTCAGGTCAATTGGTGGAAATAATTTAAAATTTTTATTTCTGTGTCTCAGACATAATAAAATATTAATAACAGCAATAAACAGAGCTTAGACACAGTCCACAATATTCAATATCTAAACAAAGCAGATCTTTCTGAGCCATGTTGTATACTATACCTTCTACTTCTACTTTGCATCACCGGCTGAAACTAGGTTATTAAGTTCCCAGCCACTCACAATTTATCTTAACTGAAATGCTTTTCCTGAAATAAAACTAAAATTATGGTATAAATTTCAACATACTCATTAGCAGAAAATAAAGACAATGACAATAAAGACAGCTACAAAATAGCAACATGTATTTTGCTGATCATGACTACATCACTATTTGGCATTAAGTTCCCTATTTTAATTAACATCAAGTGCACAGCGGTAGGTCCTTTTTCGCACAGACTGTGTGTAATTGTCACATCATATCTTAAAATGTGACTCAGCAGCATTTGCTTTGTAATGCATTTCAAGAATAAAACATGAACCACAAATTTTTTTTCTTTTAAGTTGGAAAGGAGGCTGTGACGCACAGGATTAATGAGCCCCGGTAATGCGACATCTCCCGCATAACAGGCAGAATACTGAGTTATAACAGACCAGTCTGATGTGTGTAGAGGTGTGTGTGGTTACTTTGTAGCAGCCTGGTGTCGTCTGCATGTGATTTAATGAAGGTAAACACAGTGGACGGTCGTGTACCATCTCCACATCTCCAGTCAGAGGCTGCAGATTATCAGCATATCCTCCCTGCTGCCTTCATGTGGCTGCAGAGATTTAATGAACTGGAGGAGAAGCTTTCCATACCTTATATAGCAGCTTTGGACACCTACTGATATTAATTTATTGATAAATGCAGGCTGTTTTACTGGCACTCCCGCTTTCACCACATTAAACGTTATTTTTTGATGCATCACAGCTCATGAGATGTGGAAGATATCCACATGATGTCAATTTCGCAGTTGCCACAGTCACTATCCTCTGAGTGGCAAACTCACAACAGGTAGCCACTGCTACCATACATTCACATAGAAATAAAACATTGAAAACACAGCTAAAATGTCCAAGAACACAAACTAATTCAGAATGAGTTTGGTTATACATTTTTACAGACTACCTGAGGCAAAAGAAAGAGACACATTTTTTCTAAAGGCTTATTTTAACTAACCAAGCTCATGGTTTTCTGAATAAAACTTAATGAAATCAAAACATTTTTATGAAACTGTCCAGACAAACCAGCAACATACTGTATACTGTATGTATGTGTCAGGGACTTCAATTTCTGGCCAAATTTGAATGTCTACAGAAGACCATTCACTCTCCAGTATTTCATACAGATCACTGATGGATCTAATGGTCAAAATTTTAGATAGATATTTTTTTTGTTTCCATCCTGGTGTCATAAGTGGTGAGAAGGGGTGGTACCGTCATGAAAAAAAAAAGGGACGTCAGCTCACATCCTCTGATGAGATGACAGCTACCCCACTGAGGCTTCACTTCTCATCCCAGCTCCCAACAAATGCCACTAGCTCTTCAGTGTTGTGAACTAGTTTGACAGGGAATATTGTGTGGTGGTGAATCACAGCATGAAGCTGTAGAGATAGAGACATGCGATTTGTGTGTAGGTATTACACTGCTTGAGGCTGTAATCTTGACACAAGTAAATATTTGTAAATGGAAAACTTGCAAATAGAGCACTTTGTAAAAACTGTAAAAATCTTTGTTGTGCAGCTGTGTAGTGTTTCTGTAGGGATGAGAAGTCAATTATGCAATTCGGTTTTTTGTTTAGTTTAGGTTATTTAGTATTGATTAGGGAAGTTTAAGTTTGTTTTACGTGCATTTTACTCTAATGTTTTGTCAATGCTCACCCTGAAAATAAATAAATCAAACTTTGCTTTGAACTTGAAATTCAGACCCTGGATTATGCCTGAGAGCAGCTTAGACTGAAGTTAAGACAAATATGATGATATAAAGCTGAGTCTGACAACCTGACAAAAGATTCAGCAGACATATATCTTTCAGCCAGGTCAGTAAGCTTGTGTGGGGTTTCTTACTTTAAATTGATTTTATTTAGGTCTTTCTCCCACTATCCATCAACAGTTTTGTTTTCTTGTTGCTAGCCTTTTGGTTTTGGCCTCTTCTGCGCTCCCTGGATAAACCGCTTTTGCACGTACTGACCTTTGTGAGAAAAACCAATGAATGTAGGCTGTTATCTGTGCTGCAGTTATAGATAGACAGGTAATAAGGTGTGTTTTGGAGTTTCTGGAATATACATAAAGACCATTCAGAAAAAAAAACTTGCTTAGCCACATATTAGCATTCAGATACAGCTTCTAGGTTTGTTACAAAAATGCCATTTGAGTCTCTGCTGCTATTACAGTGTGCAGTGTAGCCTGTACTGTAGGTCTTTGCAAAAGTCATATTAATATCTTTAATCATACTTTGCCATAACTGACCACAAATATTTAATGTCTAAATATTTCAGTGCTTTGTTTTTTTCTCTCTTTTCCCTTTCTCTCATATCATATCATTATAACCCTCATGTGTAGAGGAAAGGAGGTGCTAACATCTGAGAGAGAGGTATATTACAGAGAGTAGAGTTGTCAGGGAGTGAACTTGTGTGCTGCATTTAGAGGTTGTGTTCCTACAGACTCCCACAACTCCCTGCAAAAGGTCTGTGCAAAGGAGCACTCGTGGCACAAGAGCCTTGTTTGTGCTATAATCTCAACACTCCATTATTCACAAGTCACCATCTTTTCTCTTCTTCTTTTTTTCCTGGCTTTGTTGCCCTTATTAAATATTTCCACATAATTTGCCTTAAATGGCCAACTGAGACCAATAATCTGCATCTTGGCCAGTAGCTATAGGTGAAAAACAGTTACCTTTTGAAATCTCGCACACTCACTTATACCCTCACACCTTAGCAGACCCCACAGTCACAGCAAAACACCAGCGCAAGCTAATGGTTGTTACATATGATCACTGTGTATATGGAATTTCTGGAACTGTGACTTGGAGAATTGTGGGTTCACCCCACATCAGACCGTGTTTCAGAGAGAGGCAAAAATATTTTGATTCATCACCAAGGCATGCTCCTACTTGAAAAGATGCACTCCATGGGTGATGTCTGAGCCTATGACTAAAATATGAGGCAAATATGGGCAATGATGATGTTCAAATAGATGATTAGAGGATAGAATTATTATATATTATATTTTTTACACAAATTCCTTTTTGGCCATAATGTGGATCATTCACTGTGCCCAAACATGCACATAATTGGGATGTTAAATGTTCAAAAGGTATGTTGTGCCCGTACCCCTGAGTCTTTAATGATATTTCACGGCTCATCTTTTGGCAACACCACTTTACCTTTTATGCTTAATGCCTGCAGGAAGACTTACAATGTGTTTGTATTTGAATTTCTAAGGAGCAAATGTAAAAGGCTGTATTGAGTTAAATGTATGAATGTACAAGAGTATGTGCATAGGATTGAGTGGAGTGTGTTTGCGCTGCGGTGGCAAGAGTGAAATTGTGTGTGTTTGTGTGTGTGTCTGTGGCATGCAAAAGCAAAGATGAGATGCAGAGGTGATGCATGTTTTCCTTTTGGCTGAGGACCTCTACCTTGAGGGGAATTCCCTTGGCAGTACCCCTCATTGAAGCCCTGAGGCCACATTACACACACACACACACACACACACACACACACTGCATTCATATAACAAATGCACCCATACACATCAGAGTGCATAAATCTAAACATACACACTACAACCCAGACACATAAATACAGTTTTTCCCTACGTATCATGTTCTGTTTGGTCGTTTGCCGTTAGGGTGATACAAGGAAACACATGAAAAAGGATGGAATTAACAGGAGAAAGAGGTACTGTTGGAATGACAAAAAAATAAACTTTAATCTATTCCTTATTATTCAGGAGATCCAACTGAGCATCAAAGGAGTGACAGACAGGTGTCAAACTTGGCATTCTTTGACAACCTCTGTGACAGCTCACAAACATATCCACACGCGGGGTTCAATATGCTAATTTGACTCTTAATTGTTTGGGGGTAGACTTTCTAATATGAGTCATCACAACTTTTCAGACACACATGCCTGCTCATGCTTAATCATTTCTCCTACATAATATGTTTTTTATACTACACATTTGCTTTGCCAAATATGTTTTGGAAGAAATATACTCCCTGAATTACTTTCACTAGCAAAAAATGTTCCTACCAAAAAAGCGTAATATTCCTATATAGTGGATGGTTGGCGTACAAAGCACAGGATTTTGAAATTGGAAACTGGGGTTTTGTGTCCTGCATTCTACATGTTGTTAGCTTGGACTAAAACAATATATATTGTGTTAATTTGTGAACTTTAGGTGCTGATAGGTACATTTTGGACAGAGCCAGGTTAGCTGTTTCCCCCTACTTCCAGTCTTTGTGCTAAACTAAGCTAACCACCTCCCGCTTGTAGATTCATACATAAAAGGGAACCGATTTTACACACAAAAGTTTGTTTTCCGGTGTTGGGGAGTACTACTGCATATGTGAAAAAAAGTTGTATAAAGCCTTTTGTGGCTCCAGAGAGAGTTGCACAAAATCTAATAAATTGCCTCAAGTGGTGTCACTTGAGTGGTATCAATCTTCTCATCTAACTCTCGAAAAGAAAGCGAATAAATGTTTTTCCTTTAACTGTTTTCAATATTTAACCAAAACCATGATCTTTCCCTAACCATAACCAAGTACTTTTAGTTACGGTACCTAAACATCACCATTAAAATGTTATGCTCTAGAGAGTAGACATAGGAAAGCAAATGAAATAGGTTAACAGTGAACATTTTGCACATTATTTTATTATAAACATGATATTATTATGTTGATAAACAATTTCATATAGGCAGCATTACATCTTGTACAAAACATATTTGCTAATGCTAATTATATGCGCATGAACATATTTTTTAGAAGACTAGGTTGTCACTCTATGTCTGAGGACTGCACTGAAGCACAAAGGTGTCAGCCATTGTAATCTGTCTGGTTGTGGGGACAGATTGCCTGTGGGACTGACTCCACTGCTTAACAACGAGGGGATGACAGTGATGCAGTCCATAAATGGAAAGGAACAAGAGAATAGAAGCAAAATAAGACAGAACGAGCTGATTGATTATCTCGAAGATTGGAGTGAATGTCTGGGAGGGGTAGAGGTGGATACCCTGCGTGTGTGTGTGTGTGTATGTGTGTGTGTGTGTGTGTGTGGAGGAGAGGAAGGGGTTGCTGGCTAGATAAATGACATGATATGTGACACTTTCAAATTTACAATTCTGACCCCTTACTCCCTCCGCTCGTCTCTTCCTCACAGAATGACACACACACACCCCTACACACACACACATGGCATGCATGCATTGTAAATCAGGTTTGATCTGTCAGAGAAGCATGTCTTAGCTGTCAGTCGGCAGCGTTTGAGTGTCAGATGAGTGTTTTGAGTGTCAGGAGATGAGCAAATGTATGTGTGTGTGTTTTGCAGGGTTGTGAGTGCATGTTTGACTCCAATTACTTAACAGGCGTCTGTCACTATTGAGGCTTCAGAGCTCCATCAGTGTGATCCTTTCTCATTTCATTTAACAGCCTCATTGTCTCCTGTGCGATGTGCAGAGGTGGTGCACTTTGTATCTGTATCTGTCCAATTAGCAACTGTTTTTGCACACATGAATTCAAATATCTCAGGATGTGGGTGTGTTTCATAGTAACACACTTAGCATAGTTGGTTATATTGTTGTTAAAATAGTTTTAAGCATTATAAGAGCTTGTCAGTAACTGTACCTGATGATCTTACACTACGATATGTAGATAAAATACACCTTTTTTCTAAGAAGCGCATTAAAACTTATACACTACATTAGTTACCCCACTAACATAATAATTGGAATATTCACTAAAGGCAAATCTAAATGACATTTCAAAGTTGTTGACAAATAACCTGGTCATAAGAAGGAGGAAGACCTATTCTACTTAATTTTACAGCACAATTCTCATTCTCTAACATACTAATTTATCCACAGACTTAAAATCAATCTATTGTTTGCAATAGAACATTCCTGTAGATTCATTTAATGGACAAATCATTTAAAAGTTACCTTAGGTGAAGCTTGATAAGCATAAGTTACTGTGACAAATAAACATAACCAAGACAATACAACAGATTTTACTTTGACTTTTTAACCTAAGTTAGAATAATTAAACAGTCTCCTGTGAGGCTCATTGTTTTAATTGCTGCGTATCCTGTTGAAAGAAGAATAGCAAAAAAAAAAAAATCCTCATTTGTATTAAATCCCTAATTCTTTCTCACTTTCCAAAAGACATTTCCTAAAATTTTCATACACTCCAGAATGCCTTTGACCCATCTGTTTCAGTGACACTTGTGGCTATCATTGGTCATTTTACATGCCTTTATCAAATATTAACATCACAGCAATTACCCAGCCTTGCTTGACTTAGCAAAGCTTCTTGGTTGGGATTATTTATTATTGCTGCCACTACTCGCCTCTCTCCCTTTGGGGAAATTACTTAGAGTCACCATTAACTACTGTCTACTAGTTGACTGTCTCCTGCCTTGGTTGGTGTTGCACTGCATGTCCCAGACATTTGTCAGTCACAACAATATAGCCAGTAAATCATTATGTCTGCTCTTTATATTTTCTGTTTCTGTTGTTTCTTCATCTGCTCAGTCATGGTGGCCACCACTGCTCATTCTAATTACCCAATTCTTCTTTTGTTTGTTCCAAACAAACCTGTTGCTCCTGCCGCAATGTACAATGAAACAATCTCCTGTGTAATTACAGGAAATATAGCAGATTATTCAATTTGAACACAAGACAGATATATATATGTGTGTGTGTGTGTGTGTGTGTGTGTGTGTGAGAATGCATACAGTTAAAATGTGAGACAATTTTGTTTGGTTGCTGGTAGCTCAGTTGCTGCCTCTTCAAGTGTTCCAGCACTTTTTTTTTTTAAATCTTAAACTGCCCTCTCCTTAATTCTTTCCTCCACTCTGATCTCCCCTCTTGTCCTTATATCTTTCCTCTCTGTTATCTCCACTTCTTCATTCTGTCCTCAAACCACCTATCTCCCTGTTTCTCCTCTACGGCCTCCCTCTCTCTTTAATTTGAATTTACCCCTCCTATCAGTCTCTGCATCTGTCACTATTTTTCCTTTGTGTTAAACATTAATATCCCTTTTATGTTATTTTATTTTTTGTCTCTTCTTCCTTCATTTCTTCATCTCATGACAGACACGAGAGCAAAGGCACAAAGCTTTGCTGTCATTCAGTGAAGGCTGATGAAGAAGAACAGGTTATACTTCCACACTGACACTTACACACATGCATGCACACACACACACGCGCTTTTGATTCATGCCATCAATTATATCAATCACATATTAAACAGCAAGTGTTATCTTAGTGCTTAATTACCAATTAACAATGAATGATTAACTGACAATTTACAGCATGCATCAAGTAGATTGAAAATGTGGGCAGAAGCAGTGAGCGCAACACAAGGACACATGGAAATTAGAAAGGATTTATGCCTGTTGATCTGTGTGTATGTGTGTGTGTTTCTTGAACATGTGATCTGTGTGTGTGTGTGTGTGTGTGCACGTGTGCCTGTCTACGTGTGCCTGATTGAGTGTGCACTTAATCAGTTGTATTGGGTGTGTGGCGTCAGTGTGAGTCCCCACCTTCACGGAGATTTATCATTCCAGCATCGTGAACACTGTCACGTTTTATCTAAGCACGCCTGCTCCATTAATGGAGATGGGAGCGAGGACAGATTTTCTTGTCATTAGGAAAACATGATACGGCAATGATCTAAGACTTCATTTGAATTATGCTTAATGCATTCAAAACCCCACAATGCACAGCTACTGCATAATAAATCTTTTAAACTGAAGAGAAAATTGACAGTCCTCTTGATTTACCGAGCCAAAGGTGACATATTGAACACGCAGTGCTACAGCTCAGTTAACAAGCTTACCTTTGAAACCCTTTCTTTCTATTCACTAGAACCTTTTTTAATTATTTATTTCATCAGACATATATATGTTTAGACATCCAGTTGACAACAAAGCAGCATGTGGTAGCCATTGTGAAGGTTATTCCACCTGCGCATCTCCAGGATTTATGTCCGGTATCATCTGCTTAATAATGTTCAAAGTGCAGATGTTGCGCAGCAAACAAGTACAAAAAGGCCTCTGTGATGGCTGAATTTGTGAGTAAAATGTTGTGGATGGTATGGGAAACTTAGCATTACTGAAGGGGTGGTAGATTATTTGAATCACACACTAATTGGGTTGCTGTGTTAAAAGCACTTTGATGCTGGATGCAAGTGTATTTTGCAACTAGATGGAGCAGTGTAGCATTGTAATAATTCTGTGTGGCGCATATATTTACATATTCCTTCATGGATTTAGGATTGAGTTGAAATTGAGCCCAGGAGTTTCTGCCTCTGGTGAATTTAATTTGTTATGACACTTTTCCTGCTGTAGAAGACTGAATTATCTTGTGTGTGCGCCTGCCCACTTGCACATTCACCCTTGGAGACATTCCTCAAAGCAACGACTCATTTTCTATCTTTAAATACGTTGAAAGTCAGATAGACATGCCCGCGCACATTACACACACACACACACACATACACACACACACACACACAGGCACACACACACATGTCTATCAATCTGCAAACAGGGCAGGTATGTGAGGACGGGTGAAGTGAGAAGCATCTCCCCCTCTCGCTCTGCAGGAGATAACACACTCTCCTTTACATTGTCTCAAGGACTCTAAAAAGAGTGAGACAGAGAGAGATAGAGAAGCAACTCTCTCTACTACTTAAATGTGTTGTAGAAATCTCTCTTCTGATTGCACACTGAACAGAAGGGTTTAGATAAGGTTCAAAGCAGCTAGCCACAGTGGTAACTACATATATTTGTTGTGTCACGCTGAGGCTTAAGACCTAACTTTAAATTCCAAGCAATAGCCCGGCTTGTGCAACGGCGTCATACTGCTAATAAGGAACACTGTGTTAATATAAGGCACCCACACTGAGTTTTCTCCAAGGGGACACATTTTAATGGCCTGTTTTAGTAAACAGTGCCCTTACCTGTAATACAGCATATGTTTTCTTATTCCGATGGTTGGAAAAGGCGGGGGGGCATCAGGGAGGACTCTCAGTGTTTGGCCAGTAGAGGTCCATGTGTGGATCCAGAGGCTGAGGATTTAACCACTTGACTATCTTCTCACGCTACCACAGGAATGGCTTCTATGAAAAGGATTGACCAGAGGCCGCTCCTCTGTCTCTCTCACGCCGCCTCCATCGCCATCTCTCTCTTCAAGGTCCTGTGCACACACTGCTAAGCTGTCAGGGCACGCACACCTTTCTCAGCTGCAGAGACAAAGACAAACAATTCATTTGACGTAACAGACAATGATTCTGTGAGAACAGCTTCACTCTTCCTGTGTTCAGTCCATAGCTGGCTAGGAAATGAATTCTTAATCCATCTTTGATATTAGATATTGCATCATCTTTTCTTGAGCGAAGGAATCTTAAGAAATTTAGGAATCAAATCTATTTTGATTCCTGGAATTGTAATTCGATTCAAAATCAGGTCAAAAAAGCTGATGTGACCAGTTTTATCTGTGCGAGGGCGGTTTCCCATAGTTAGGTGTTGTATTACTCACATGCATTATTCACTTAAAGCTGCTCTAATCAATATTTTTATATTAACAATGACGCCTTGAAATGTCAAAAGGGTCACTCATAGTGACAAGCTGATATAAAACTTAATAACCTGCATAATCGGACTGATAAGTTAGTATCAGAGTAACATTTTCCCCATAGAAACAGCAACTCCGTGTCCATATAGGGAAGAGGTCAGGGTAGATGGATGGGTCAACAAAACATCTGACTTTACGGGAGACTGCTGTTGGTTTCCTGTTTCCAACCGACAGTCAGTTGCAGTGTTTATTATTGTCATTATGACAACAAAGGTCCTTTGCAAAGTAGTAATTTTAACCCAAATGCCTAACCAAGTAGTTTTTGTGCCTAAACCTAACCAAACCTTAACCAGCGTTGTCACATCGTAAAACTGATTTATTTTTTAACAGTGGTTTGAAGTGGTTTTGGAAGGCACAGACGAATGATGTCGTCAGATCAGAAAACGCTTCAGTGTGTCGTTCTAGAGGACAAACAACGTATTTTGTGGTTTTATTTGTAGGACTTCTTGTGTTCGCCATATCAACTTAATGAGATAATACTATGACAGTGTTGCTGCCACCAGTGCAAGTTAAAGTAACTGCAGGTACCTTACCCTAAAATAATCCTTCAATACTTCTTTGTATATATTTATAAACTTATTTATAAATACTTTGTTGGCACAATAACATTGATCAAGACCATTTACTTATATTTTATCAGACTAAAAACATGAGCAAATTCTTCCTGCATTAGTGCAATAAAAACCTGACAATAGCGTCCCCTAAAATCTGCATATTTTATGAGTCATGTCAAGCTCCCAATTCCCTGGGAGATTATTTGATCCAAAATGAGTCCAAACACTTGCCTTCATTGAAGATCAGGCTGATTGATTGATAGATTTGTCCTTTTGTATAGCATCATAGGCAGCAGGTACACTTGACTGCTTTGTGCACTCACTCACAGCACGATGTCGGGATCTGCAGCGTTCCGATTTTTCTGTGCTGTCGTCAATGTAAATTTAATGAGGAGAAACCTTAACGTTATTGGAGTATAAGAATCAATTTCTGAAATGTGTGTATTGATTCATAATCTTACAAGATAAGAATCTTAATCCTTATGTGAATCAAATTTCCCTCACCTTTATTATTTCTGCCTTTGAAGATACAATATTACCATCACTCACCTGCTACTCTGCCTGCCTGCCTGCCTCTCTTTCTCACTCACTCATGGATTTAGTGAAATTAAAATGAAACAACGGAGCACACAAAGATGTGAAGCAAAAAATCCACACACACACACACACACACACACACACACACACACACACACACACACGCATTCCTCCCTGCATGGATTCAATTGCCTCTGTGTTTGTAATTACGGCTCTGCAGGAAGTAAAATGGAGCACCTGGGTGCCCTGCAGTGGAATACACTCTAAATGAACTCTGTATGTTAAAATAATTTTGATCTAGGAAATAAATGTTCAGCTACTCTTGTGTTCGGACAGTTAAAATCTAATTCATAAACCAGGATGGACTGTATTTCACATATTTATGCTTTCCAAAGTGGCCTATTTTTGCCGGGGAGGTAGATTTAATCATATACTGCACAGAAACAGTGACATTCAAAAGATCACACATAATTTATACAATGGTTTAACATTGTTGCTTATTTGTTTTTGTCTATCTAGCAATATGAAGCACTTAATGCATTCAGTGCACCAGAGAAGAAGGCAATTTATACATAAAAATACAAATACTTTTTTCCATCTGTGTGTACAACATTTTTTCATATTCATTACTTCCCATATGGCTGTCAGGACATACAGCTTGTCATATACTCACTGCACAGTGTTTTGCAGTGAGTGGATGTTTTATTTTTTTAATCCCCATTTGCCTTTTCACTTAAGGTTGAAATGGGTTTAATCAATAGTATGGGCAACGGCTTTCAGTTGGAATTGCTTTGCCAGTCTATTTCATGGGGAAAAACAGGTATTTCTCATGCTTTGTATTTTCACTCAATTGCAGTTTTACTGTGTGGGCAATGTGTGTTTTTGCAGGGTTTTTCCACCGTTTGCAAGCAATGTGAGGAAAGCCAAGACCAGGTGAAATGATTAATGTAGTTCAAGTATTTATACACTGATAAGCTAATAAAATATGAAATATGTATTATGAAGTTAAAGGGGAGTTTTATATCAGCTCAGAGCCAAGATAATTTTACATATGTAATGTTTTTTATACAGAAATTGTAGCCATGCTAGCGGTGTGGTGGCAATGTTGGTCGAAACCAAACCAGACCAAAATATAACTATTAGCTTGATTGCTGTAGAATGTTGTACAGATTATTCATGGTGCCCAGAGGATGAATCCTACTGACTTTCCCTCTAGTGCCATCAGCAGGTGGACATTTTTACTTATCCAGTGAAACACATCAACATCTACTTACTACTTGGCTATGTAGGTTGTTTCATGCTCCATCGTGAAAGTCATCATGATGTTTTATTTCACTGTTGAATAGTTACAGATCTATGTAGGATGTTTTTCTCTGTAAAGCAAAGCATGATGATGAGCAAACATGACCGTTTTTACAATAAGGAAAAGACTGATGTGGAGTTGATCTAGTCAAAAAAAGAATAAATAAATAAACATGGTATTGTTTTATGTATTTTATTTACTGTGTCATTTGATTGCATTATAGCACCCAGCTGGAGACTGGATTTGAAGAATTACAAACTGTGTGCATGACAGTTGCACAGCTATTTAAAACTGCCTCTGCCGTTACAGTTTTGGCTCTTCATTATCAGGTGTTGACAGATTTCATATGACACGATCACGGGGCATGTCTGCAAATAATGTCTATTTTCATTCATTAACTGAATTCAAATTGGACTGGAAGTGTATTATATAGCACTTCCCTGTGTACTGAGCAGTCACACTCAGACACTTGTAAGTACATCGCTCTTCACACAGACCTTTGAAAGTCGTCAGAGTGGAGACTCAGTACTTGAAAGGGCACTTGGTCTCTGGCTAAACTGCAAACAGTCAAGAGGAAGCCAGATCACTTGTTTGTGCATTGCAGTTTCTCAGTATGGTGCTACAGGTGTGTGTGTGTGTGTGTGTGTCTTTCTCTCTCTCTCTCTGTGTGTGTGTGTGTGTTTGATATTTATCAAGCTACAATTCCCAGGAGAGGGGGCGAGAGAGGGGAGGCAGAGAGAGAGAGGGAGAGAGAGAAACCTGAAGTCAAACTGGAGAAGTGAAACAGCACAGCCCACAGTTGGAACTAATAAGTTCCACTTCTGCACGGTACCTGTCTGTATGTATTTTTCACCTGAACAGCACTCCACTCAACCATGTCACCCTGAACATGGCTGAATTGTGTTTCCAGTCAAAAGTCCTTCCCAACAGTTTTTGATTCTCTTGCATTACGAATTCATTTAAATCATTTCTGACAGCAATAAACATGCAGCAGAAAAAAAACATTTACGTACAGAGTTATGAAAATACTGCACTTGTTCATACTTATTTATGAAAATACTGCACCCACTGCAGTTAGAAATACTGTAATAAGATGTTCCATTAGTTTGTCAGTGCTAGTGGTAATATGTAGCAGAGGAGAGAAGGTATAAACTGGTGGTAATTGAATTCCAGGATCCCAGTGGAAAGATGAAGGGTAGCCATGCTATTAGACAGAATTAGCCACCCTCTCCCACAGGAGCACACGTTTAGACACTGTGCACACAAGTGGTCATGTGTGTGTGTGTGTGTGTGTGTGTGTGTGTGTGTGTGTGTGTGTGTGTGTAGACATGTGTGTATGAGTCCATTTGCACTTCCATGCAGGTTTTGGCAGGCTAAACCCCATCACATAAAGAGTTACATTTCATACCTTCAACTTCATTTTGACATGTTCATGAATAACCTATCAATGATTAATAAACATTCATAAATTAAAGGATTGGGTTTCCATGAAAAGAGCCATGGTTGAATCCAAGGTGGGTTGTGTGTGTGTGTGCGTGTGCAAATGAGGGAGGCAGGTGTGTTAAAGAGCAGAGAAAACATGAAATACTTTTGAAAAGAGAGTATTAAATGTCAAAGATAAATATAGCGATTACAGATGAGAGGAATGAGCATTGGAGGGGGGAAGGATGGAGAGAGACATGAAGCCAAGGCTGGATTGGCAGGAGGTAAATTATTGCATTATTCAAATCCAGTCGGGTGATTCCCTTTGTACCTGCGTCACTGCCAAATACTAATGGATAGGTGTATGTGTGTGTTTGTGTTTATGCTGGCACATTGTAAAGAAGCTAAAATAGGTTGTCTTTTATTTCCAGTATTAAAAGCCTATAATTAGCCCTAGCAGAAGGACATTACAAGTTGTTATGGCCAAACATGGATGAATGGATGGATTACATTGGATGGGATGCATGCTTGAATGTTGTATTTGATGGACATATTGTGTGAATGGGCAATCTAGAGGAATGATTATGTGAATAAATGAATGAATGTAGAGGACTTGTATGTAGAAATTTATTAGTGAGTGTAACTATGTGGTTTATAGCTGTCCCTTGAAAAAACATACACTGCATTTGTTAGACATGTAAATGCACTGTATCAGTCCATTTAATATGTATGCCCTTATTTCAGCTTGCCTTGATAGTATTTTTTAAATCACAAAATATGTCAAAAGTCAATTTTATCAATTTTACTGATTTACACGGGTCTTCCCAGTGTAAAGGATAATTCTTACACAGTTAATGTTAATCCCATTTCCCAGTTTGCCCTTCCTAAAAATTCCTGTGGATTTCATATTAACTGAGAAGCAGTAAGCTTAACATGTGACTTCCTTCCATATTTCACTTTATTTCAGCTCCGAACAATATCAAAACCAATTATCTGAGATGCAAAGGCAGTGTAGTGTAGCGTGCATCTACAATACTTCAGCTAAACGTTTTGCTTGATAAAGCACAAAAACTCCATCATTTTGTGAATCAAAAGTAGGCTAAACCAGACGGAGGCACTACAAGTGAAGAGAGGATTTGCATGAAAGTCAACTCTCTGTCTCCAGCAGACATACTGTATTTATAACTTTAGCAGACAGTAGTACATGCAGTATGGTAATGGGGCACTGGGACATTGTCAATTGATGGCAGCTTAGGTTATGTTTCATTGTCCCCCTTGCCATCCCTTTCTTAAAATATGTGCTGGGAAAAAAAATCTGTCTGTCAAATAGAAAAACTGCTAACCATTTGAGATGCCAACCTGGAACGTGAAGAAGAGTTCAGAACTGCATTTTTACACCTGGCTCCACATAACCTTCGACTTGTCTAATTTTTCCGCCTCATTAATGATATAATCAGGGACAGTTTTATTTTTAATATGAGAAGGTTTTTGAAATAGGCTAGCTTACAAGCCTACCAATAAAGTGATTTTCAAAACATGTATTTACCTCCAGCAGGAGGTGGAACAAAGGCATCTGAGCCCCAGGAATATTAGACGTGTATTGATAGAGCAGTGCTACTTATGAACAAAGGTGGATTTAAGACAAAATACCTTATGATGACTGACGGATTGCAGATATCCTGATTGTGTGCATGGAGTAGTTTTTCTTGTGGCATTTTCTTTGTCTATATATATGGCGGTCTCCTCTTTGGTTTCAAAGCATTCATTCATGTTGATTTTAATTTTCATGTTGCATTTAACTGCATTTGCAATTTTACGTTACATTTAAATCTCAGGTATCTTCACTCTCCTCTGAAATCTTGTAGGAGGAAGGATGGTTCTGTGGCTCAGCAGGTCGAGTGGGTCTATTAATCCCAGGGTTGGTGGTTTGATCCCCGGCTCCTTCTGTCCTTGAGCAAGACACTGAACCCTAAGTTCTGATGGCAGCTCAATGGTCTGATTCAATGGATGAATCAGACCAATCTGTAACGTGCTTTGGAAACCGTAAAGGTTGAAAAGCACTATATAAGTGAAGTCAATTTACCATTTAAAGTGTCTTTATTTCCAGTAATAAATTCATTTGACTGGTCCTGTAAACTAACTGGCACATTTGGCTAGATCATTAAACTTAACATACCAATCTGAGTTAGATCTGCTAAGAGCTTCTTTTATGGTAACACATCCTAAAAGCATGAATATACATATCAATTATGTCTGCTACAGACATGATTTTGGTATGTGCTCTTACCACATACTGAAGTAGACAAAGAGGCTCAAAAGGGAGGACCATGTCAAAAGAATACTATCAAAAAATGATGATCTAAAAAAAATCAGTCATGTGTCTTTACTCACATCCTTTACAGACAGCAGGGCTTCTGAAAGTGGAAGCCACAATTAGAGAGACCGGAATATATTTTACAAGCATAGGTAGAAGTCAGTCATTTCTCATTTACTGGCTATTCTGATGCTGCTGTGTTAGCGTGAAAGTAGCCGTGAAAGTTTGTGAGCTGTGACTGAATTAATGCCCAATATGCCAGAGGCATAAGACGATTTTGGAGAAGTGGTTGACATTTTTGTCAAAACACGTGTGTTTGGAAAATATTTGGCATGCAAGTGGATAACTGAGACTTACAGTAGATCACCCTGTGTTGACGCTGTTGCTGTTGTAAATGGGTCAACTTTTTTTGTATCAGAAGAAAGTTCTCCATGTGATCAGTCTTTTTGCATACGGCATTCCAGGCTTATTCTTTTTGAATGGGGATCTCCTCTGAGATAGGGAAGTGAAGAGCAGTAAAACAAGAAATTATAATAAAATATCTCAAAACTGACAACATGCTGAGCAGTGTTTGGAGTATTAACGGGAAACATTGGACACAGCCAATATGTCAAAAGCATGCTTAAAAAAAATAAACAAAATTGTTCCCCTGAGCAAATAGCAGGATGCCCTTTGTTAGAACCATTATTGTTTTATGTAATCTGATTTTCTTTTATCTGTTTTTATGAGTTATTATTGTTTAGAAACCAAGTCACTAGAGCTCAACTTTTATGTATATATTTTCATCAGAAACTGGGAAGAGTTGGATGATTATGCAGTGGGTTTCTCAAACGGGAACTGAAGCAGATGACACAGCTATAATTTGGTCTCTCAGATGCTCCATCGACAGTCTCAGCACACACTCTGCCTCTCTGTCACTGATGGAGAGTCACGACTTCTCAAGTTGAAGAAATATGCAAGCGAACACTGACACATACACACACACATACACACTTGCAGAAACACACATGCGCACACAACTTTTGTGTCTGTTTAAGCCTTCTGAATTAACGAGCATCCACATACACACACAGATAACGCTCGCACACACACAAAAACACAAACGCTCACATAAATTTAAAAGACTCCGAATCATGAAACCACATAATGAATAGTAATCATAGGCATTTCCATAACGCAAAACATAATCCCTGATGAAAATTCAGACGAAGAAATGAATTATAGAGAGGAAAAACAGCCAAGCACCAAAACAAGTGCAATAAAGTAATGAATGATAATGTGAAGGAAAACGACGCGAGGTCGGCAGTTAGAGGTGGTGGTGATGCTCGAGGGTGGAGGGAGGATGTGCATGCGTGTACATGTGTGTGCATGTTATTCACTCGACATTTATGCGTTTATGTGTCATAAAAATACAAGTGGAATTTCCAGACAGTACGCCTTTAAATGTTCATTTGCATGTGGAGGTGGGTGTGTGTGTCTGCATGTGTGAGTGTGTATGTAATCTAATGGTTTATGCAGTGAAGTTAGAGCTTATTAAAGGGAGTGTAAAGCAGAGAGAGTGTAATTACCAAACATAAATGAGAAGCTCTCACCCAATGCATTAAATTATCCTGAGAGAGGAATGCCAGCTGATAATTGGACTTTCTCATCTTAGTGTGTGTGTGTGTGCATGTGTGTGCATGTGTGTGTGTGAGGGGGAGAGGGAGCGAGAGTGTGTGTGCATACGTGTGGACACGGTTATGAAAACCATCTTAAGCTGAAAGATGTTGCATGATTTTGTACTTACGTCTGAGTGTGCGTGAGAGTTTATGTATGTGTGCAAGTGTGTGTGTGTGTGTATATCTGATGTCCTTCCTCTCTGGGAGAAACTGTTGTTGCGAGTCCTTTTGCACACTTCCAGGGTGATAAATCCGTCGATGCGCCAGTTGTGACAAACCATGGTTCACTTTAGGCTTCACCTCCCCTGAGTGTGTGTGTGCAAGTGTGTGTGTGTGTGTGTACTGTATGCGTTTCTGTGTGTGAAACCCCAACATCGTGTGTAAAAAAACCGAATACATACAGTATATCCACCTACATGTATATGCATGAATAAAAGTGTTTGTGCCTTATACAGAATGTGCTGTGTATTCCTTTGTGTCTGTGTTTTCAGTGCGAGTGTGTGTGAGAGATTAATTGTGTTTTGGTGTTATTGTGTCAGCGGAAATGAGAGCTTGTGTGTCCCGAGAATGTTTGTGATAAAGACTGATTGTCTATCGATATATATATGAGACCCGGCATAAATTCAGCCATGTGGGCGGTTATGTGTGGCCGGAGATATGCATACGGAATCCGTGAGTGTGTGTGCATGCGTGTGTGTGTTTCTCCCTGTTGTGTGTCCCTGAGTGCATTTCCCTCCTCCTGCTCCCCTCTCTTTCCTCTGCACTGTCCTTGCAGTGTCCTTCTCTCTGCCTCTCTCTATCCTACTCTCCCGCCATCTCCATCTCCTGGCCTTGCTCTCTCTGTCTCTCCATGTCTTCTTTACCCCCGCATCCCCCCTTCACACACAGACACACACACACGTCTCTCTTCCTCTTTGAGTCTCGCTCTTTCCCTCCTTTCTTCCCCTCGCTCCCTCTTTCTCTCTAACTTTCTGTACCAGGGGAATAACATGCTTCAGAGCTTTCAGATGGAGACACAGAGGGTAGCTCCAATCAGAACTGCACCAGGCCTTTTAAGTAAACACAGCAGTGATGTTGGCACACATACACGCACACACACCCACAAAGTCTCACAGTCAAATGCACACACATGTCCGCACACACACAAAAACACATACAGGGAGTTTTGCGAGGGAAAACTCAGCTACATGTGAACTTGAAAAAAAATCACCTTAAAAAGCTGGAGCGCAGGGCAGATGCCAGTACAGAGGGAGAAAGATGAAACAAGCTGTCAGAGAAAAAAACTGCAGATTAGAAGAGAAAGACAAGGGAGAGGGAGCAGTGGGCAAAGCACACAGAAGCAGAGAAAAGGCTTGCTGGAGACGAGAATATAAAGAGAAATAAAACAAGGTAAACACTCTTAGCTGGACTGACCAACGTAAGTAGACAGAAACACACAGAAGCCGTGAAATGGGGATAATGGGGATAGAAAGATGGGCATTAAAGCAGACAGCACACAGAGCAGAGTGACAGACTGACAGAGGGATAAACTGACAGAGACACAGCGAAGGGGTTAGTTTGCTAAATGCGTCTGCTTGATAATTGTGTTCTGTGACAGCTGACAGTAGCGCCACTTAATTAAAGCCAAGCAGGAAATGACTATTTATAGAGGCTCCATCCCATCAGCGCTAAATGACATGGTGTTTTATTTCCCTGCAACCGACTGGCCGCAAAACGCTGACTTTATTTAATTCGATAAGTGTGTGTTTGGAGGGGAGGAGGGGAGGAGGGTGGTGTGCATGTGTGTGTGTGCGTGTGTGTGTGTGTGTGTGTGTGTGTGTGTGTGCGTGTGCATGTAGTGATGGGGCAGTCAGTGGGAGGAGTCTGCCTGTGTCGGCGTGTAATCCGTAGGAAGTGTGTGTGTGTGTGTGTGTGTTTGTGTGTAGGAAAGATATATCTATATAAAGAAATAAATCAGCATCATTATATAAATTTACCCCAGGCAATTGAAAGCAAGCACACACACACACTTACACACTCCTACACTCCTACAAAACACATGCACAAGCTCACTGACAGCCCCAAGTGTTGGTCCAAGTGTACAGATGAATGTGTGTGTGTAAGGTTGTAGAGCCACCGTTTCCTGGATGTCAGCTATAAAAACCATTCACAGAGGTATGCTGCTGCCTTCTTTTTTACTGTAACTGCTATGCACTCGATTGGCCTTGAAGTGAGGGAATTCAAGAGACCAAAACACCGAATAGTTGGACCATAACAAACAACCAAAAACAGAACAGGTTTCTGTGCCCACGAATGCTCTCAAAGTACTTTGCTGAAATTTTGTTTTTGTTTGCTGACTTTAGGTGACTTGCATTAAAAAAATATAACTCCTAGTAGTTCTAAGACTGTGTGATGACAAGACTGTTTGGAGAATTTATAAATATAATTGAACAAGGAGACCGTACTTTGAATAGAGGCAGATTTTCTTTTGTGAGGAGGTCGTGAGACTAAGGCCAATCACAATTATGTTGCACTGTAGCTTAAAATAGAATCTGATAGAGCATTAGCAGGTGCATAGAAACAAGATTAAGAGTCTACAGGCATGCTAGCAGCTCCGTGAGGCTGCACTTTGAGCTTTATGCTACTGTAACACATTTTAGTTTAGCGTTTTAACATAACCTTTGGTAATTACCATAAAACACAAACTACAGCTGAGGCTGATAAGAATGTCATTAAGTTTTATGGGTATTTGGTCATTAATCAAGGTTTTGGACAAATAAAATATTTGACCTGATGATTGTGCTAGATGAATTTCAAAGTTATTGCAATTCATCCTGAGAGGGGCATGAAGGTCAGTACCAAATATCATGGCAATGTATTTGATAGTTTTTGAGATTTCACTGAGAAAATAAATAAATAAATCAAAAATAAAATTGAAAACTTTTAGTAACCGTAACCACAATCTTTCCCTAACCTTAACCACTTGTTTTAGTAGCCTTACCCTAACTTTCCCTGAACCATAATTTATGTCATAACCACAGTCTTTGACTAACCTGTAGTTGCCATTCGCAGATATTGTAGCAAGAAAACATTTTCAAAATGTTGCAATGGACTTAAAAAAATGTTGGCATTGAACGTAATACAGGTTTTTCAGAATAGGGTTGGATTTTGTGTCAGGTAGGCAGTGGGCCAATCTTAATAAAAAGTTGGCCTTTAATCCAAACCCCAACTGAACTTAATTTCTCCAAGCAATCCTCCTTAAGTATCTTCCAAAGGAACAAAACTGTCATAGGTTACAGTCAGCCATTATTCTTCATCTGCTGATTCTTCTCCTCTTTTCATTCAGTGTTGAATAGAATATTCCAGCATTTTCTCCTTACATTGGAGTTACATCACCGTTAAACATTTGGACGTCTTAATCCCTTTATTCAAGCCTGTCACTTCATTTACTGTAATATGAAATTCTGAGTGCTGTGTGTAAGAGTAATTGCAGCCATGTTAAAATACCTGTAGTTTTAAAGTATTAATAAACCTAAGTGAGTCCAACCGCGTGCCTCGCGTCAATAAACAATTCATTTTAAGAGATAATGGGCGAAGTTGAAGACATAAAACAAGGTATCACGGATAAATTCTGTGGTTTTCTTCATCCTACTTGGAGGACTATGCATCAATATTTTCTCAGGCAGGCATAGCACAGCTCCTGTAATGACTGCCAGCACTTTTGGCACATGAAGAACAGAACACAAAACCAGAACAAAACACATAAATGCCTGCTGGTTTCATCTATACTAAAAACGAATCCTCTTGAGCTTGGTGTAGCCTCATAGACTTTCTTCTACTCGCTGAATCCTTCTGTTTCTGTGGATGTTGCCCGATCCAGCACCAACAAGATGAATAGTAACAAAAATCCTAATGTAAACATGGTTCCCCAATTGTAGCCTGACATTGGAAGGTTAATGTTACTTGTTGTGTCAGACACATTAAAAAATCTGTCTATGTACTGGCATTTCAGAGCTTTTACAAAGTGTTACACTGTCAAAGATGTCTCTGGCTTTTTTCTGTTTCTGATTAATTAGTCAAAAAGTAACAACCTGTGGTACAATAAGAAAAATATACTTTGAGCATCTGAACTCTGTAAAACCTATATTCAGCCACTTTTATCTTCTTGTTATATTCACTCCTTTGACTATGCTGCTTTGAGCCTCTCTTGCTTCCCTTGTTTTTGCACAGCTCTTCTCATTTCCTTTCCCTCATAGATAAACATAGGCAGGAATAGTCATTTATTATTCAATGTGTACTTTGACTTTACAGGGGCATTTTGCAGATTTTTAAGTTAAATCCTGTTGTTTTGTTGTTGAGAGGAAAATCTGACAAATTCATATCTCAAGAGTTCAACCTTATAGGCTCTGAAAAATACACCGCCAGCCTCCATCAAACATGGCATCCAGTGGAGCGCAGAGATCAGCTTCCATTTCCTCAATATTAGTAAGCTGTTGGCACTCAGGCCCTCCCTTGTCAGTGGTGGAGCTTAAACCTTTCTTCAAAAATAACCCAAAAGAAACAGCAAAAATGAACAAATACCAAGCAGTTTACTACTATGAATCCATTATACAATACGTACCCTTGAAGGTCATCTGAAACTAGTTGTGTAATTATTCCTGGAGTTCAAACAGAACATAGTTAATTAGCATTTAGTTACTAAGCGACACAAACTTTGTTGGAACAAATCTTAGCCCTATCATGCTACTTTTAAATCCAGACTGAGGGCATATCTGTTTTTAATCCTATCTAATGTGCTATTTTATGTTCCAAAGTACAGTAAATCTGCACTGAATGTGATACTTCATTCATGGTGATTCTGCATTCATTTGTCAGTTAATTCAATGTCCAATTTATTTAATACATTTCAATCTTTTATTATAAATGCTAAAATAGAGTAGTGCTTCATGATTCACCACATAATGCCATGCAGTTAATTAGCTTCTTTTTTTTTTTTTTAATCAAATGACTGTAGATCTGGAAATAACACCTTTATTTTGCTGTGTCCATGGTTACTAAATGTAGCTGGTGAATCTGTCAGTGGTCGCATCTTGTGAGCTAATGTGAGAATGTTCATTGTTTCGAGTGATTCTTCCCAACCACATGCAAATAGCCATTCATTAACAGTGTACACTTACATGCAATATCACGTATAAATGATATTAAAGTATTACAGTATATTGCATTATATTGAACACCCCACACATTCCAAAGGTATGAACACTGTGTTGAAACAGATCTCAGCTATTAACAAAATTTGTTCGTACGAACACAGGAAACACTGAAGAACATTTACATTAATGATGGTTAAATGTTTCTATGTCTGTCCCTTTCCCTCTGTCTTTTTTCTCTCTTTACTCCATTTTCCCATCTTCTCTTCTTTATTCAGCCATAACTCTCTTTCTGAACAGTCCATGTTTTTCCTCTCTTGTAGCCTTCTCTCTTTATCCTTTTTTTCTTGTTTTTTCTCTCCTGTACTTTAAAATAGTGCTGATGATGACACCACCTTGTTTGAACAGTTGAAGCGGCAGGGATTCACAGTCATCAACACCTGCTTACTTGAGTGGTGCTGCGATTTCTGTTCCACTTTTGACATTATATGTCACCCTAACCATGCCTTTCTCTTTTTTTATCTCATTTTTTAATCTCACTTTCTTTGCTGCCCATTTTGTTTTACTTTCACTTCTTTTTTGCTGTTTTTGCAGCCACCTCTCATACACACCAACACTTTGTCGTTCTTTTCCTTCTTCCCTGCTCACTTTCTTCTAGCCCTGGTGTGCTGCCATGAGGTATTCACCCTGTTTTTCTCTCTCTCGCTCTCTCTCTCTCTCTCACCCGCACCCGCGCTCTCTCTCTCTCTCTCACCCACGCTCTCTCTCTCTCCCTGCACCTGGCTGTGTCCCATAGCAGTTCTGGCAACGCAGAGAGCAGATGAGACAGTGTTAAACAGTGTCATCTGCCAACACATCCAGCCCAGAAAGCTGCATTGTAGTATGTGTTTTGTGTATGTGAGTGTGTGTGTGTGTGTGCGCATCCACAGGAGTATGTACAGTATTTGTGACTATGCGTATGTTGCCTCTGTGTTAAGGTGTATCCTGCTTGGTGCTTGTGATCAAGTTTGTAGTGTGTACAGATGTATACAGCTCCTTGATGTGCCATCTCTTGAAATGTAGGAGTAGCGACACACTGAGACTGTTAAACTGAGAGGGCCCTTGGCTTTGAACACTGACAGCCCTGTGGCTGGCTGTCTCTGCCATACAGTGGCGGTCGTTCAAAAGTCACCATCTTGATTGGCAAATCAAAGGCATCTACCGCCAACTGCTGTACTGCAGATACATTTCATACGGAAGTTCTATCCTCTATTAAGCGAAACCCCACTAGGCAAGGGTGTGACAAAAATGTTATAAAGGGGCTAGGGATGTGACTGGCTGTCCTCTACTGAAGACTCCAAGAATGTGTTTTATTTATTTATTTTCCATACATGTCTAAGGTCTGATGTCTTGGCAACTGCTAGTTTTCCAAAACATTTCAAACACACGGCTGGAGCATTTATGTCTTTAGACAGCGTGATGGGAATGTTTTGATAGGGAGGTATTAGCTCCTCAGGGCCTGGAATGTGTTGAGGAAATATTTGTCATATGATTTACATAAAAATGTGGTTTAACAGTTTAACTTAACTCCTCATAGAGATGCCACTAACTCAGAACAGAGTGATAGTATAGAAATCTAGTCCTAACTAGTGTGATGACTCCAAATATTACTCCTCACGAAGTCAAAAGAGCCATCAAGAAACGCCTCTGTTTTCTAGAGTACGATATATTACTAAATCGTCATGCATCAGTGGCAGCGACACCATTTCATTGATGGCACATGGCACCATACAGTATCTCAGCAGTTGATTAAACCTCTGCCCTGATGACTGGAGTGTTGCCAAAGCTGTTATTATGATTCAGAACAACTGGAGGTCATGACCTTGGCGAAGGACTGCAGTGCTGTAGAAGTAGATGTGAATTTGTTTGCACATGTGTGTGTGTCTGTGTGCAGCCCCGTGTGCCTTTGTGCACACATGAAAAGCATCCTCACAGACTGCCTTGGCTTTCATTTGATATGCAGTACAATTCATAGCTTGCTACTATTAATACCCATTCACTCTCCATTCTGCAATTTATCTATTTACTGCGGGGTGGTGGTGGAGGTGGTGGAGGGGTCTGAGAGCATGATTGTGATTTGAGTAATGCTTTCAGAATAAAGGAAAGGAATGGAGGCAGAGATGGAGAGATGGAGAGAAAGACAGGCATGAAACAGGGAGAGAGAGATAGAGAGAACAACTGCAATAAGGTAAAGGATGGGGGGATGAGTGCACAGAAAGTGAGGGGATTCAGTGGAAGGAGTGGGGGGAGACAAGGGAAAATATAGGGGGATTGAAATTCTCCTGGGATGCACAAAGAGAGGAAACACTTAAGATGACTCAATTCATCACCATCACTGCTACAAAAGAGAGGGAGGGAAAAAAATGAAGGGGAGAGATGCAGAAGAGAACAGGAGTATTTACTGCAATACATTAGCAAGACTGGAGTAAGTGCATAAAAAGGCGGTACAGAAATTATCAGGGGTGCAGGGTGCAGGTTGTGGGGTGGGGTGGGGTGGGGGGTGCGCTCCTGTAATATTTAATTTTGCTTTGGGGAGGGAAATAGTACGTTTTTTTAGTGGCACAAGAGAAGTCATGGTGACACTTTGGTTGTTTATATTTGATTTATACTCACCTTGTTCAATAGTGCAATACTTCCCAATACAGAAAATCAATGCATGTGATACCTTCATTAAAACACCAGACATAAGGCAAATGCATCTACTTGTTGGTTTAATGTAAATGTGTAAGCCAAAATTGCCTGACTTTTGGTTTTGGTATAGGAATTGGCTCCAAAATAAAAACACAAAATTATTTACATATAGTATTTTACCTTGGCTTAATCATGGTAGAATACTGGGTCGCACTTTATTTTATGGTACACTAATAAGACGTAACAAGCCGTACTTTGTATCAAATTAGATAAAACCTAGAAATAATATGTTATTTATAAGACAGTAAACAAACACAGTTACCCTAATTAGACACCATACACCTAAATTATGCTGTAATTAGAAACCGCATATAATGCCGTATTAGACTCAAAATATACTTAGAGACTATTATACCAAATTATACTGTAATTAGAACCCAAACAGGAGATCCTAATACACTATTACACACCATTTTACAAGATCGTAGTCTTATTATTAATAAAATACAATGTCATATCAGATGCAAAGTATGCTACAGTTAGACACTATTCTACCCTTACTACCAAATTGTGCTGTGATTAGACACATCACATTTAACTCTACCAATATGGGCCTATGATAGCTTAATTAGACAACACAGGCTGTAGGCTAATTAGCCTTTATAATAGTCAGACAAAGCACTGAGCGCTCAGAGGACAATACATTTATTTGGCCTTTATATAAAATAGTTTAACTTTCTTACAGGGTAATTTGTTGCCCATTAGAAGAAAACTGTATCGTAAACTACTTCACACGTCCCTCGTAGCATGCATGTTCTCCGGAGTCCCGTGGAGTTTGTAGGTAATACATAGCCTAATACATGCTCCCTCAATGCTCTACTCCCATACTAGTTAAGTCATCTGACCATTTAATGACATGTCACTATCCGACCCCAGTAACATTAGGCTATGAAAGCTGCCAGGACATTGTATCTTTATTTCCCACTGTTAGACCCTTATTAGACGTTCTTAGAGGGTAATCTGCGACACATTACAAAATAACTGTACTGTAAACTAAAGAGAAGTCACACATATCTGCTACTTGAGACATACGCGGGCCGTGAGACAAGATAATCGAGATAAGCAGCCTTTTTTTTGTCAGTTTTACGTATAGTAATAGGAATTGTATATATGGCTACTGAAAGCTGAACAAGCATGTTGTTCAAACCATCAGTCCATGCTTTGTAGGCCTATTTTGACAAAATAATACTATTACTACTACTATGTAACTATGTACTATTCATGCTCCACTCTCAAGGTCGTTACTGTAATTGCATTATATTCTGTGGTAATTCAGTGAAGGTTTTGTTTTTCAAAGATAGGGCAGAGTCAAGTGAAGTTATTATTAACAAAATACCAGAATGACTCACTGTGTGATTGATACCATTTATAGGTTGCGTTTTAAATCTCTGAGTTTTCATGTGTGCGTTCAAATGTGCACACACCAGGCATGCTACACATACGTGTTGTCAACTTTATGAGGACACAGTATTGTGGAGGAAGTTCATAACTCCACAAGATTTAGAAAAACCACTCCTTATTGAACCATATCCACTCCCGGGAGAGCTCCCTCTCTCTCCCTTTGCCTCTCACACAGAAAGTGTATTGTAGAGAGTGTGAAAAGTGAAATAGTGACAGGCAGGTGACGAGGTTCATCCACCAATCTCAGATTAGCTTTATTAAAAATGTACCAAGGACAAATGGAGGACCTCTCAGGAGACCAGATGAACTCTGAAAGGCAGGAGCTGTCTTTCAGGTTTATACAGCACAGACCCAGGGTGCACATACATACACACACACACACACACACACACACAAACACAAGAGAGGGAAAACTGTCTCAGCATACATTCTTTGAGAAGCAAAATGTGCCAAAGAGAGTTAGAGATGAAAAAGAGGTGAGGGAGGCAAAGGCAGAGTCCCAGAGAGAGATTGAGAGTGAGGAGGAAAGACACAGTGAAGAGAAAGAGACACAGAAAGTCAGTGAGAGAGTACGAGAGGGGAGGGGGGCGCGGGAGAACGATAGAGTTCTGGAGAGGTTAATTGGAGGTTGTGGCGTGATGATATGATTCAGAGAGATCATTAGCATTCCAGAGCTAAATATTAATGACGCCAGCGCTGCAACTTCAGCTGAAGGAACACAGTGCTACTGCAGGTGAGGCCTGAAAGACAGAGTCAGAGGAATAGAAATGCAGAGTTTGCAGCACTAAGAACTATAAGCCATAAATGTTTTACACCATCATTAACATAATTTGATGGAGGCTTTTTGTCTACGCGTGGTGGGTGGTACTGAAAGTCTTGCCAGGGTAAATTAGAGAAGGAAGCTTGCTTAATCATTGCGGATTTTACAATAAAGTCATAAATTGCGGCATTTTATCCCCATTCTTTTTTCTTTTTTTTTACACAAGGAGGCAAACCCCAGACAATAGGTTCCAGTATAAGCTTTGAACATGCTGATGTTGTACATGGTGGATATTGAGCTGAATGGCCCGGGAGCCTCAGTGGCAGTGACAGATACGGTACTGAAGTAATTAATCATAAGCACGAAGATCAAAGTTCTTCTCTAGAAACTCTTGCAGATGGGACTATTTAGTGTTTTGCTTGCATGACCACGCAGTTACAAGCGTGCAAGCACACACACAGGTTCACCTGCATACACGTGCACGCGCACACGCTTCTACAAATCCCCTCCGGATGCAGCAACCTGCTCTGTATTGTGGGTTATTTATGGCAGTAGACTGAGGGCCCAGGCCTTTGAATGTGTTCGGAGACATGTGAACTACAGTAAGTGGCTTTGAAATCCACAGTGGCACAGTATTAAAGAATTTCTCCTATTAGTGAGCTGGCAAATGCTCACTGGAATGGAGACAGCTTACATGAATCACAGCAGATATTCATTGTGTGTGCATCTGTGTACATGTGTGTGCATACGTGTGTGCGACTGCGTCTATTTCAAAAGCCCTTTTAAAAGGGAATCTAGCAGGATGGAAGTAAGGATTGAGGAAAAAAAGGCATTACTCTTGAGGTAGCAACACAGGAGCAGATCTACAAAACTATTAATCTCTTCCTCTGCCTCTGCCCCCCTCAGCTGCCTCTTTCTATCTCTCTCCTCCTGCCTCTCTTCTTTTCCTATCTCCTCTTTTTTCTCCAGAGCCCTCCTCTGCATTTATTTCATTAATCCAACTCTCCTATCCTTTTCTCTCACTCACAGCTACTCCATCTATTTCTTTCACTTTACATCTCCTAACTCTGCTCTGCTCCCTCTCTCCAATGCTCTCCCCCGCCCTTTATCACTCTTTGTCTCCATCATGACTTGCCTCACTCACTCCCTCCCTCCTGCCCTCCACCATGTCCATATTTCACTCTTTCCCTCCTCCTTTTATTCCTCCTTTTGACCTCATCTCCTTTTTGTTTAATCTTTGTTTTTCTCAATCTTTTAGTCTCTTATTCTTTGTCTCTCTGGCACTTTCGATCTCTTGCTCTTTCACTCTCTCTCTCTCTCTCTCTCTCGCTCTCTCTCTCTCTCCATATCCATCGCTCTCTCTCTCTCTTTCAGGTCTCTCTCATCCTCTCTCTCTCTCTCTCTCTCTCTCTCTAACCCACTTCTGCACTGCCACTCTGCAGTGTGTTGCAGAGATTCAGACCTCAGTCTCACATGTGGTCGAGGTTTCAAAGCCGCAGTTCCCACCACAGGTTCAAATAAACACACAGACACACACATACTTTAACTTGGTCACAAACTTGCGCATTCACATACACACACCCACTAACTCTCAGCAGTCGCAGCTGCAATGGTTCTGGCTCGGTGGCTGAGGCTGCATGGGGTTTCTTTGTGGGTGAGGAGCTCTACTGCAGCAACTCACTCTTTGTCTTTTTTTTTTCTTCTTCCCTGTCTGTCTCACACGCCCACCCCTCCTCACTCCCCTCCCCTGCCTTTCGTTGCCTCACATGCCCCCCCAATCATCCTCCCACTCTTTTCCACTGCCCCTTTATTATCCTCCTCCACAATCAGAATGGTTTGTGTTTTTCAACTGTACATCCAGCTGTCCTCTCCCACACCTAGCAAAAGCCCTCACAACCCCCACACCCCGTTTCAGTCCTGACACTCACCCCTACCATTCTTCGGCCTCTCAAGTGTCACATCCCCAAGACCTTACCCACCCACCCTTGGCCCTATTGTCTGCAGAAAAGAATACACCTCCTTACTATTCTCACTGTGCACCACCACCCGTTGCCATGCGTGCGCACACTCACATACATCCTTATCACTTCCCTTTCACACCTCGGTACCCACACCTTTCCCTGTATATTTCAAGTATTGGCTTCATGTGCGCACACACATACACACACACACACACACACACACACACACACACACACAGTCACACACTGACATGTTCTCTCCACCTCTTCCTGTTTAGCTACACACCACACTTCTTCTCGTGCCACTAGTTACACTGCGTCTCCAGCGATGCTGTCATGTGCTGCTGTATCCCTCCAATGCGCCATTCTTATCTCTCTGAAGACTTTTTCTACCTTCATGCCTCCTTCCTCCCTTTTCCCCCTGGCCACCTCCACCTCCACCTCCTCCTCCTCCTCCTCCTCCTCCTCCTCCTCCTCCCATCACATCCCCCCATTCTTCCCGCAAATCCACAAACAGACAATAAAATCTTCTTTCATCCATCCCGTACCCATGGCTTTCTTTCTCTATCCCCATCTCACCTCAAACACATCAGCCTATACACAATGGCTGCAGATTAATAACACATATTTCTAGAATGGTTTTGAAAGAAAAAAAAATCATTGTGGCACTGGGTATAGCATATTAACCTATCTACCAACTGTGACTCTTTTCTTCTAAACAGTCATCCTCAAATCAGCTTCTCAACTGTTGCAAATACCCGAGGTTGACATTTCCTTTCCCTTATTTACTTCCCCTCGTCGTCCTTTCTGTAAAAATATATCCAATCATTTTCACTTTTCTTTGCTGAGGCCTCTGTAATGATGAGCTGACTTAGAGCTTGTTTTCAGCTAATTATCCTCCTTTATATATTTTCCCGCTGAGTAAATCATTTCCTGGAAACATGACGACCACATTAATGAAACACAAGCAGCTCCTGTTTCCAATTAACAGTCCTGTGTCTTTGTTGTGCTGGCCCGAGGAAGAGTACACGTATGAGGTAAATATGTGTAAAATAAAATACCTTATAAAATTATAACAGTATATGGACATGTATGTTTATGAATGTGACTGCAAATGAATATGCACAAACATATTAGTACACAAGTTGGGTGAGGAGAGCGAGGGGTAAAGACACTTCAACCAAAAGGTCAAAGATCACAACAGCGATACATCCTGAAGAACCCTCAAGCAAGACACTGATTTGCTTCATGCTCACTTATTGTTAGTTGCTATTAGACAGAGTTTTTAGAAACTTTCAAATTAAAGATCAAATTAATTGTCTTAGATTTGCTTTAATTGGGGGAAAAAATACTACAGAGTCTATATTTGTTTCATCTGTTTCTTTTCATCCCTCTAGATCACGTTAACACTCTCCCTGGCTGTTTGTCCCTGCTTTGTGCAATCTTCTCTCCTCCACTCGGCCATTGCCTCATTCTCTTTGTCTCCCACTGTCTCTTTATCCTTCTTCCTCCCCCTCTATGCTTCCACCAGACACATAGGCCTCCTTTACCTCTGCAAGTGCTGCATTATTAATTGACCTGCATTGGCCATACAGTGGAGAAAACACTCTAAGACACACAGTGATTCATACAAAAAGATCCATACACAAACCACGCACACAAATACTCACAAATGCATTAGCACTTCCATATGCATGGCCACGTGCACATGTCTGTTTTTTGAACATGTTGTTGTATATACAACATGTATATATTCTATCTGATCCCATCACACATGTTAAGGTGAGCCTGGGGCAACTCCCCTCTGAGGCTTCGCTATTACCCCAGTCATGATCACAGCTCGATTCCCTCGTGTGTGCCTTTGTCTTTGTCTGCATCTCGTTGTTTGATGTCTACCCTGAATGTGTGTGTGTGTTTGTTTGTGTGTGCCTTTGTCGTTATCTCTGTGCAAGTCTGGCCTGTTTCTTCTGTTGTGTGTGTGTGTGTGTGTGTGTGTGTGTGTGTGTGTGTGTGTGTGTGTATGCAGTGTTAGCCTGTGTTACTGATACACATGACCTGTATGGTAAATGTCTTACCATAGACAATATTCTGTGTCATAAAACAGTTCATAAAAGCAACATGATGTGATCAAATCATCTGCTAATTTATTCCAGCCAAACCAGCGAAACTGACTGGTAACTAGGGGCTTATCTCTGCTAATAACAACTGTTGTCAATGGCATTTGCTGCACACTAATTACTTTTGTTGCTTTGGTTTTTATTTTATTATTTAGTGAAAAAATATTTTTTTTATCTCTGTGTATTTTGTCATCAGGTTTACACAGTTAAATACAGTGTATTTAATCCCCACACATAGTTCTGTTATTTTACCAATTCTGAATATAAATGAATTATGGATTTAAACATTATATAATCAGTGAGTCAGTTTGTGTTTAAGCAAATTACTTACATTTTATTTACCTGAATGCTTTGCGATTGGTTATGGAGATTTGCATTTTTCATGCCCTGTTAGCCAAACATGAGTGTTTGAATATGTGACAGATACACAGAGTTAAAGCGTTTTATTCTCATTGGTCACGGCCGTAATCTTAAGTCTTGTGATTGGTTACAGAGATATTGCTGAAGTGCTTTAATTGCTTGAAGGGTTTAACGCATGTGATTTTCGGCCACAAGGGAGTTTCTATGCGTGTGTGTGTGTGTGTGTGTGTGTGTGTGTGTGTGTGTGTGTAGGCGCTGCTACTGTACAACTGTGTGTACTTTGAAAAGTTCAGCGCTAGAGTCAGTTCTTTTTTTATCCAGATTGTTTTCTCACACAAACACCTTCTCGCCCACATACTCATACACACACGCACACTCACACACTCACACACACACACACACACACACACACACACAGACACTGACACAGCGGTAAAGAAAAAAAACACAACAAAGGAAGATAAACTAATTATTTACAGTGATTTATTTACTGTCATTCAGATGAAGAAGCACATAACACACACACATGTTACACACAAGCCTACACTCACAAACAGACACACACACATTGACTCATTGGCACAAAATACGTGTACCAACAGAAATCCAACAGCAACTGGTATTACTGTATAAATATAGAAAATTTCAACACAGGACACTGTTGTGGACATGCAAGTCTGCTCACTGAAGGAGCACCCATCTGATTGACAGATCGATTGGCGATCTAATGTCCTCACTTTCACCTCACTTCCCCTCTCCTCTTTCCTTCACCCCTCTGAGAGTGATAGAGCACTCCTTTAAATATAAATCAGCAGAATCACACCAAGTCAGGAGTCTAACTCTCCCCTGTAGTCTCATCAATCACCAGCACACCCTGCCCACCACTCTGTCTCCATCTATCTGTCTCTACACGGTCTGTCTCCTTGTTTTTTGCCTCTTCCGTCTCCTATCGATGTGTTTTCTTGACCGTTTGAGGCTCTCTACACATGATCAGTGGATCAGTGGTATGATGTGCGAGCAGAAAAGGCTGTTTTTACACACAGCATCTGTTTTGTTGGAAAAATGATCTGTATTGACATCATACGCCAACAAGAATCAATGTGATTATGTATACAGTGGTGTTGCACAGTACAGTGCATCATGGACATGATAGAGTATATAGATATTGAAAGCCACAAACAAACAAGGTCAAAGTTGAAACTGACTGAACTTTGAGTTCAGCGGTGAGGCATAAAATGTGGAGGGTGCACAACGTTCAAGGTAGTTCAGCATTTCCACTCTGTCGATACGAAAACAATGGCTCTCGCCAGTGCAAATTGATTCTGTCACTGATGATGTGTAGAGATCCCAAGGGTAACCTGGAAAATTAAGTAACTTAAAACTTTGAAAACCTGATACTTTTCTACTGTACTTCAAGATCCATGAAAGTTGGACTGGTTATTATTTTTATTTTGGTTATCAGAAATGGCAGACAAGCAGAAACAAAATCAATAATACAAAACTCTGGATGCAAATTGGATGAGGAAACAACACTTGTGGGGTGCATGCAGACATAAGCTCTGGAATCTGCCCTTTTAAAAAAATTTATTCTTCTGTGAAAATCAATAAAAACTGAAAACTATTAGCCTCAGTCATAACAAACATGGCTTGCATAGGAGCTCAGAGCAAAATATTGTACCAGCTCTGCCCAATCAAGTTTGTTTGTCCAATTTGCTGTATCCAATATTTTCATTATTTTAAAAATGGTTTGAAGATGATTGAAATGTTTCAGTAGTGTGGTGGTTGTAGCAGTAAAGCCTGATAAGGATGGCTCTTGTTAATGGCTATAATGATACATTACATTGACCAATTATGACAGCTCATGTTCCCGGGAACGCTCCTGAGCAGGACTGGAACAAACTTCCAAGAAGAAGTTGCATGATTAGAACCCTGGAAAGTGATTTCACCATTTGGCCCCGTTGTTAAGTGTAAATGCTGTGTTCCTTGTTTCTCTCATCTTAGGCTATAATACCCCGTTCCTCACCACACACACAACACAAATGTTTCCTGCGTTATTCTCTGTCTTTATCCAATTTTCTCCTTACGCTTCTGAATACTGTTTACCCTCTCTGTGCTCCCTCTGTCTCCTCTCCTTCTTACCTTCCCCGCTTATTCTCTGCTCTTCCTTCCCTCTCTTCCTCCTCTCTGGTGACACGCTGCCAGTGATTCATGTAAGCCTACTGTAGATACTTCACACACACACACACACACACGTATTTATGTTGCTGCAGACAAGGACACAAACCAGCAGGAGAGAGTTGATCGCTCCAGGCAGTAGTTTGTTAGCTACACATTACCTTACCTGCACCCTAGGAGCCATCTTACAGTGACAATATTTACATCCGTGTCATGATATAACTCTGAAAACTTTTACAGAAAATCTAATAAATCAAAAGTTTTCCAAGTATACTTTATATTTACTCAAATTATATTTAATCGAACAAGGCACTGAGGTAGGTAGGTGCATTGGACTATGTTAAAGATCACAGATATGGCATGACACCAAATGTATTCTTTAATTTATGCTACACACTAGGTAAGAGAACCATTGGTTGCAGGGGTAATGTGTAATATAAGACAGCAGGGAACAATGATAAAGCACTAGTAAACATATAGAGTAAGATATCTACAATAGCTATAGCATCACCACCTGCACGTTGTGCTAACAAAGCAGTAAAAAAAGAATATATATCGTGCCCATTCTCTCTGATGAGAAAAGCTTCTTTGTTCATATTTTGTTTTTGCCTAATTGAGTTATTTTCCACAACCATATTTTTTTAAAAACAGTTGGAAAAAAGGGTTTAGTGTAGAAACAGATTGGATTTTAATCATTAAATGGGAAGCGTCTCTCCAGCCTGTTGGAACTGCTGACAGGTTCACATTTCAAGTGTGCACCAAACAAGCAAACTCAGTGACAGTCTTGTTCCAAAGAAACAATGGTGCAGTTTGTTTCTGGTGCAGAACATGGTGTCACAATAATTTGGACCACAGGGAACCTCAAGGGAACGAAGGTGATGGATTGTGGGTAAGGAGAGATGAATATTGCAAGCAGAAGGAATAAATATAAAGCTCTGTTTAAATAACCATATAATGAGATATTAAGAGTTAATAGTAATTTCAGTGCCTATCATGTATTGAACAAATGATGAGGTATCTAATTATTGTGGCTCATTAATTCCAGTGAAAGTTCCTCGCCCAGCAGTGAATGTGTTTCTCTGGCTGAGCCAACTGACTGCCTATGTACATAAATTACACAAAAATAATATGGTATGACTCATGGTGGTTTTCTAAAATACGGTACAATGGACCTAGTGGTTAAAATTTTGATCATTTAAAGAGTCATGAATGTGGTGCTGTTCCTGGAGGCTTGACCGTAACCCACAAATGGAGGACACTACAAAAAATCTGAAAGCGCTGTATTGTGTGTATTCTGCATGTACAACTGACCATTTGACCAATTAACAAATGCAAATGTGCACACGCTTGATTTAAAATGTTGTGCGCTTGACTAATGTGAAGCCAACCAAATTAAAGGTGGGGTAGGCAGTATTTTTTGGGCGTCATTGGGCAAGAATTCCATAATAACCATCCAGCATATTGTAATTCAAGTGGTCTGAGAGCAAACTTCTACTTCTGCCCCTCCTCTTGGCTCTGTTTTTGGGCTTCAGAAAATCTATCCCTGACGGGAGACTTTGACCAATCACAGGTTATTTCAGAGAGACG